>OY725341.1:17216319-17384128 GCA_963243735.1 Neocrepidodera transversa
AAACGATTGACGAGCTCGCAAGGATCTGATCGTCATCCCAATAAATTGGTCCAGAACCAGTTCAGGAACCATATAGAATACTGGATCAAGCAAGAACACAAATTTTACTTGGGCAATATACTTGGACTTCTACAAGAGAAAAAGTTTATAAAAGAACCATCGAAGAACGTAACAGAAGAACTACTTTCAATGAGTAGGAATCAACTATGAATTATACAGAGCTCCTCACTGTACACCTTCCCACCAGATAAATGCAGATAATGCAATAAAGGGACCGAGAATGCACTCCAGATACTATGCAATTGTGAGGCGCTGGATCACAGAAGACAAAGAATATATTGTAAGTCCATTTTATGTCTGGAACGTCCATAGTCCTAAAAAAGATGTCTTATGGACGTTATTTTAAAGACGTCCAAAATACATCTAATTAAAGACATCTTTTTTAAGCCATTGTTTTAAAGACTCTGAATTTACTGTAAAAAATTCCAATATATGTCATTATATTACTGAAAATAAGAACAACCGGAGCTACTGCCATGTGATAACTTACGATTTTATTTTTATAAAAAGAATAGGAAAAAAGAAGATGATACAATATTGACAAGTAAGTTTGACATTGACATTTTCGACTTGGCGTTTGGTGTGGTTCAGCTGTTAACTAGATGTAGATATATGTTGCTTGTCCAAAATGTGTCGAAAAAGGTATGATTTAAATGTTTTAATAATATTATGATCTATTTGATTATATTACTGTAACTTGTAGTCTAAGGCTTGCACCACTCTGGCAACTTTTTAATAAGTGATTTGTCAATATTAAATACAGTTCGATCTTTTCGTTTAAACATCTCTCCCCCCAGTACATCTATTTTTCGTAGGTATTAAGAGTTAATGAGAAAAAGTTGTCAGTATGCAGCTAATCTAACATTTATTTCATTTCTCAGATAAAAAATATATTGGCTTAACTTTTTTAGACCCAACCTTAATAAAACTTCTTAAACAGGGACATGCGCTAAGGGGTTTAATGGCTGACGGTTTTAATGAAGTAAAGGATATGAGGAAAGAAATGAGAGATCTCAAAGCAGGATAGAAAATCAGAAGAGTTTTTAACGTTGTTCAACTTTCCAATAGATGCAAATGAAGATTCTGGTCTGGAAGAAGAGGCGCTTAATACCTACGATTTTGTACGAAGAATCTGCCAGATATTGATAACCAATAATTTTGCCATTTAATACAGCAAGTTGGATCCAAAAGGCAAATTGCCTTTTAACAACACCAGTGTGGCAAAATTAATACTGAGTCATTGTTTTTATATTCGCCCTTATATTCATTTTCTATCTCAGCTGTCTTCCTATAGATATAATTCAATGCCTGGCAGAACATATATTCCGAAGAATAGTTGGTTTCGAGAGGAAGACAGTCAATCCATTACTAGTTTTAATAATTTGTTATGTTAAAATTGTCTGCCATTTGTATTAAGTATTTCTCTTTATTGTAAAGATTTACTAAAACTTACTTTCACAATTTTTTATGCTATCTTAAATTGTTTTAATATTTTGGGATATACCGAAGTAACAGGACTGGTAAATGATCAAAAAGAAACCGAGTTAGCGGTGCAGACGTGGTTGAGGAGGGCAACTGACCGCAGGAATTTACAAAGAATTAATCAAAAATAATGGGAAATACATATTTAAATAATTGCTTTTTTTATTATTACCATCCCATTTATTATTATTCAACAAAAATATTTTTGCGGGGAAAGATTTGACCTTCAACGTACTTAAGACGTCCATAAGATATTGCAAAAGGACGTCCATAAGATATTGCAAAAGGACGTCCATAAGACATCTTATGGATGTATTTCAGACGTTAATAGGCGTCCATAAGATGTACTGAATATCTAAAGCAGATATCTTTTGGACGTACATAAGATGTTTTTGTGCTGTCTGGGTGCAAACAGCCATTAAAGGACCTGTACAAACTAGTACAGGAACAAGGTTGATGGACTGGGTACAGTAGACAAAGAGAATCCGATTGTAAAGAACGGTCCCGTAAGGAAAAAAAATCAAAATTTTCAATTTGGAAACTATACTGTACTAATCTACTGTTAGGGCAGGCAGGACTGTCATGGGTCTTCAATTTCTGTTTTGTGGAAGCGATCTGATATATTGGATATTTTCCAGGAAATTTATTTGCAAGATGGGTTTTTAGTGGGAACTCTTGTCGCATACTTGGCGTATAATATGTTTCGGACGTTGTTTGACGTCATACTTGACCAGAACCTTCTTTGACTAACGTTTCTTGGTGTTGGTCATTTATGGAGCTGCTCTCTATATCATCAAATTCTTATAGGTCATAAAAGTCCTGTGAGTCATCAGATGACTTGGACACAAGGTCCACTAAAGATATCATCTTCTTCATCTGTGTCTGTGCCAGAATCTAGTCGTTTACCTTTTTGTTTCTTTGTCTTCGTGTGTTGGGTAGCATTCTATTTGGATGTAATGTCCATTAAGATGTGATCTTCTTCATCTGCGTCTTTTCCAGAATCTAGTCGTTTATCTCTTCGTTTCTTTGTCTTCGTATGTTGGGTAACAGTCTGTTTAGAAGTTACTGGAGTATTAAAGACATCGTTAGTGGAAATACTTTTTCCTGGTTTGTACGTTTATCTTCTTGCGCCGGCTTCGTATCTGATCAGCTTCAGAATTTCTTCTCATGTCACTAAGAATGAAAACAACTGATTCCGAAACAAGGGATGCTACTTGTGGGTGATCTTCGTCTGTAACAACGGTCTGTGGAAGTCTTTTTTTCCTGTTTTTGTAAATCAAGAAATAAGATTGTTAAGTACACGATTATTTTGCTGTTTTCTCCCTTTCGTTTTTTCAATTTGTCAGAATTTGCCGCCAATATTTTTTTAATGGCGCGTAGAAAGCAGTATTTAAAGGCTGCTTAATATGTGTAGAATTGCTAGGTATACTCTATCCAATATTTCTTTCTTCTTAAAGTGACGGTCTTCAGATTGACTAGTAATTTTGTGGTAAAATATATAGTGTGGCTAATCTGTTTGTATGTGTCTACTGGGCCAGTGTCAAGTTTAAAAAGTAATGGATTAATTAAACATAATGCTCTGGCCTTTTGTTTTTGATAGAATCTGCAGTTGGTCCAATCTTTATATATGAAGAGATTTGAAGACACATTGAGGTCATCTACAATGTATTTTAAATATGTAGATATTAAATTAATAAAAGTAACATTATTTCTCACTGACCTCCACAGAATTCTTTTTGGAAAAACGAGAATTAAAAACATTGTAAGCATTTTTAATCAATATTCTTCTCTATTCTAACTAAAATATTATTAATGAATTTGAGCTTAAAATAGTATCAATAGATACTACCAGTTTTGATGGATTATTGACAGAATTAGTACAGATTTAATGACTTTTTTTTCGCCAACTCAGCTGGGGATTGTCAAAAAGTTACTTATATTTGTACTCACAATAAGTCTCTAAAAGTCATAAGGATTTTGAGATATTTTTTTTGTAAGAAAATCGCATTTCGATGAATAATAATAATACATTATTAATACAATAAACGTTACATTACATAGAATCATTTTACGTCATATTAGCTCAGGTATTTCTCGGAGTCAGTTACCGACTAATAATTACCTACGTTGCATTACAAATTGTTTATTAATGAAATATTTTCATCGTTATATAAAGTAGATATAAAGAAAAGTTATTGTGATAGGGCAAACAATCGATCTCTAGATTACCCATTAACGTTTTTTTTATAGTCCATGTAACGCCAAAATGCCCGAGGACTAAAATAGAACATGTTTGCAAATACGTTTTTGAACAGGGTATAAAAAATATGTCGGCAAAAAGTATGTTTTGAGAAAGAGTCATAAAATGGTCGTTTTTTAAACATTTAATTTGAGTCATTTTTAAAACCAACACTCAAAAAACGTTTTCCTTAGGTCCTTCGATTTTCTCACAAATTTTCGTGAAAATTGTAATTATCACATTTTGTCAATTCTTTAAAACAAATTGTTTACATACCAAATAATACAAAAGTTCCAACTAGTAAAAGGAATAACCTCTGCGCGATTTTTCAAGACTACGGCCGTTTCCGTCAGCGGAAGAAAGTCCGATTCGAAAAAATCGGAATTTTTCCAATAATTTTTTGTTTTTTTTTTTAACTTTGTTTTTCAACGAGCCGGTTGCGATATGGATATCAATCAACGCGTCCATGTAATCGACAAATTTGCTTTCCTTATCGAGATATCTCGAATAGAAGTTTCAGTAGGCGGGATCGGGATCCTCGGACCCGAAATTGCTCATCTTCTGATAGAGCCTTTCTTTTTTGAATAAAAACCGATTGCCGAAAGAATTTTCCGGATCGGCCGTACCGTTCTCGAGTGCGCACAGACATCCACACATCCACACAGACAACTTTTTTTTTCGCGGAAAATCAATTTTTTCCACTTTTCATGACATTTTAAGTCATTTGGATCAAAAAATTTTTTTGAGATTTTTGCACGATTTTAATACTACGGTTTGCCACACTTCACCAAAGGTGAAGTATTGGCGGGCCGTAGTAATTAATGTTTTTTTGTGGTCCATATATCAATATGCCCGAGGACTAAAATGAAACATTTGTACAAAAAACGTATGAAACATTTGTACAAAAAACGTTTTTAAACAGGGCACAAAAATATGTAGACAAAATATCCGAAGTCATAAAATCGTTTTTCACGATACAGTATCTTTTCCTACATAATGAAACAAAAACAACCATTTCTAATATTTTGAGAAAAAATATTTGTATGGTAGAAAAAAATCGTTAATTAACAAATACATTTTTAAGCCATTCCCGTTTTCGGCCGTATTTTCAACCTTCTGGGAAAATTATAAATATATGTCCTACAGTTCCGGGTGGTATAATTTTTTTTGAGAAATTTCCTCCTCTTTATGAATCTTTTTTCAAATTTGAAAAATGTCAAATAGTTTTTGACATATTTGCAAAAATCCAAACCCCATTTTTTTCAGTTATTTGTTTATAACTTTTGCAATTTTTACAAGCTGCTCTTGTATTTTTTTAAAAATCATCTACATTCCAAATCGAATGACATCTCGTTCATATTTTTCGGAGACGGAGAAAAAAGTTTGACCTAAAAAGCACTTGCTGACTAGGCTTATTAGGTTTCAAAAAACAGAATATTTAGTTTCATTGTGTGCTATTTTTTTGGTTTTCTTGAAGACATGACTTCAAAGGCGCTACCCAACGGAAAAATTCTATCCTGAACAAGGAGATGACGCAGACATGTGGAGGACCTAAAACTCATCCACCATTAACAGTAGAGGAGAAAGCAATCATTCAAATAATAGGAGTGGTTGCTACAGAAGGGCATCCAAAAATTCTGAAGTCCCAGATATGACCCAAAATAATGAAAACATTATTATTGATAGACGAGATTCAAAAGACGAAAATACCCACCCATAACAAGAAAGAACTACAAAAAAAGAAGTTTATCCAGAGCCAACGACTGGACAGGCAACACAAAAATTGGCATCATAAAAACCAATTGAAGGGAAATTAATTGGAATAAAAATATATATCAGCACAACGAAGTTTTTTTTTTAATATATTTACTAATTATACTGATATACAAGAAATAAATATTATTACTACTATTATATTTCATATCAAATTCTCACATTTTACAAGTATTCAACACACTTGCTAGGAGTTTTATATTTCTTGGAGATGGGCTTTCTTTCGGTTCCAGCTAGTACTGGCTCTTATTACACTTGTGGAATCTTTCCTAAGTAATAAGTAACATCGTGTCTCATTGGTAGATGGCGTTAGCTCTTTACCATCATTTTTACTCACACAATTGTGTTTTGAGGTGAGATTTGTATTCTATGCATCTGAACACATCTGATGAGTCTTTAAGGGATGAAACAGTTATCCGGTAAACTGCCTGAGGCATATGAAATTAAATTCTCACATTTTACAAGTTTTTAAATAATTATTTGATAGGTTGATTCTTTAAATTATGTAACGAGTTTTGCACGTTGATCTTTACCTCATTACGCTTCTATTTGAATAACTCGCCCTGCCCTTTTTCTGAATGAATTAGTGGACAGGATGTTTAATTTTGAATCAAAATATGTTCTTATCAAAACAAAAGTTGATATAAATAATATTATTCACAAAAGGTCAGTTTTATATTTAACTGAAATCTATTAAAGAAGTACTAAAGTTCAGAAAATAATTTGCAGAATATTTTAACTTCGAAAGCTTTAACTTATCTACTTACATGTAGATGGAGAAGTGGACGTATGATATGTTGCCTACCTTCTAAGTTACAAATGAATTGTTCATTTTTACTAAAATTTTTATTTGGTATAATCACTTAATTTAGTTACGTTTAATTTGTATTGTACATATACAGAGCGTTCCAAAATCATTGGAATAAACTTTGACAGGAAATAAATGACATCTATTATGCCCATTAACAAATTATCAACATGCTAATTTTTCGTAAAGCAAGAAGAATACATTTTTTCACTCGATTTCAAACAAAAAATAAACAAAAATGCATTTTTTCACGCTTAAATTTGTTTAAATCGGGTGGAAAAATGCATTCTTGCTTCCTTTTTTCAAATTCAGGTGTGGAAACATCTATTCTCGCTTCTTTTTATTCAAATTCGAATGTGTGGTAAAATGCATTTTTTCTTTTATTTCAAATTTAAGTCTGAAAAAATACATTTTTGTTTAAAATCGAATGAAAAAATACGTTCTTGCTTCATTTTTTCAAATTGAGTGTGGAAAAATCTAATCTCGCTTCTTTTTATTCAAATTCGAATGTGTAAAATGCATTCTTTCTTTTATTTCAAATTTAATTCTGGAAAAATGCATTTTTGTTTAAAATCGAATGAAAAAATACGTTATTGCTTCCTTTTTTCAAATTCAGTGTGGAAAAATCTAATCTCGCTTCTTTTTATTCAAAGTCGAATGTGGTAAAATGCATTCTTTCTTTTCTTTCAAATTTAAATCCGGGAAAATGCATTTTTGTTTAAAATCGAATGAAAAATACGTTTTTGCTTCCTTTTTCAAATTCAGTGTGGAAAAATCTAATCTCGCTTCTTTTTATTCAAATTCGAATGTGGTAAAATGCATTCTTTCTTTTCTTTCAAATTTAAGTCTGGAAAAATGCTTTTTTGTTTAAAATCGAATGAAAAAATACGTTCTTGCTTATTTTTTTCAAATTGAGTGTGGAAAAATCTAATCTCTCTTCTTTTTATTCAAATTCGAATGTGGTTAAATGCAATCTTTCTTTTCTTTCAAATTTAAATTCGGGAAAATGCATGTTTGTTTAAAATCGAATGAAAAATACGTTTTTGCTTCCTTTTTCAAATTCAGTGTGGAAAAATCTATTCTCTCTTCTCTTTATTCAAATTCGAATGTGGTAAAATGCATTCTTTCTTTTCTTTCAAATTTAAGTCTAGAAAAATGCATTTTTGTTTAAAATCGAATGAAAAAATACGTTCTTGTTTAATTTTTTCAAATTGAGTGTGGAAAAATCTAATCTCGCTTCTTTTTATTCAAATTTGAATGTGTAAAATGCATTCTTTCTTTTATTTCAAATTTAATTCTGGAAAAATGCATTTTTGTTTAAAATCGAATGAAAAAATACGTTTTTGCTTCCTTTTTCAAATTCAGTGTGGAAAAATCTATTCTCGCTTCTTTTTATTAAAATTCGAATGTGGTAAAATGCATTTCTTTCTTTTCTTTCAAATTTAAGTCTGGAAAAATGCTTTTTTGTTTAAAATCGAATGAAAAAATACGTTCTTGCTTCCTTTTTTCAAATTCAGTGTGGAAAAATGGAAAAATCTATTATCGCTTCTTTTTATTCAAATTCGAATGTGGTAAAATGCATTTTTTCGTTTCTTTCAAATTTAAGTCTGGAAAAATGCATTTTTGTTTAAAATCGAATGAAAAATACGTTTGTGCTTCCTTTTTTCAAATTCAGTGTGGAAAAATGGAAAAATCTATTCTCGCTTCTTTTTATTCAAATTCGAATGTGGTAAAATGCATTCTTTCTTTTCTTTCAAATTTAAGTCCGGAAAAATGCATTTTTGTTTAAAATCGAATGAAAAAATACGTTCTTGCTTACTTTTTCAAATTCAAATATGGACAAATGCATTCCTGCTTCTTTTTCAAATTTGAGTGCGAAAAAATGCATTCTTGCTTCCTTTTTTCCAAATTCAAGGGTGCAAAAATCTATCCTTACTTCTTTTTATTCAAATTCGAGCATTCCTTCTTTTTTTTTCAAACTTTAGTGTGGATAAATGCGTTTTTATTATTTTTTTTTTAAATCTAGTGGAAAAATGCATTCTTGCTTCATTTTTTTTCAAATTCAAGTGTGGAAATATGTATTCTTTCATCTTTTTATTCAAATTCGAGTATGGTAAAATGCATACTTGCTTTTTTTCAAATTTATGTGTGGAAAATTGCATTTTTGTTTATTTCTTGTTTAAAATCAAATGAAAAAATGTATTCTTCCTTCCTTGTTTTCAAATTCAAGTGTGGAAAAATGCATTCCTGCTTCTTTTTCAAATTCGAGTGCGAAAAAATACATTTTTTCATTTTTTTACTAATCACTTATATTACATAATACTTCATTTATTTCACACTCAGGTGAAAATCCAATAGAGATGAAATGCAGTTTGAACATGCAAATCAAAATGAGCAAATGCGGTTAGAATATTTGTTCAAACCGACATTTTGTCATTTTCAGTGCGCCATCTCGCGGTACGTAATTGCCTAATACATAGGAAAAATAAGGTATTATTTTATTATTTAATTTTTTTTTTGTTAAAAAACATATTTTTTAATTATTTACATTTAAATTTTAACATATGGTCGGTAAAAATTTTTTTTACGCAAAAAAAATATGGTATATAAAATACGGTAAGATTTTCGGTAGTGTTTACATGTAAAGTGTGTACTGATACCATAACCAAAAAAAGTGCATTCATCAAGTTATAGAAAGAAAATATCGGTGGGAAATAAATGGAGTACGAAATTAGTTTATCGTTAATCCACAAGGACAAGAAAACGTAAATCTAATCAACATTGCTAAGCTTAAATAAAATCTTGATAACTTTTGTACTATTTTTTAGAATATTTAGTTTATTTTATCAGAAACTAAAAACCAAAATATTCGTTATAGTAAATAGCGAAAAAGTATTATGTTAGTCATAACTCACTTTTAATAATATTTTAATTACTTCAGGGGCCATAATGCGGAAAATAATTGGCTAACAACGAATTTAACAAGTGTACTGTAAATTTTTTAAATCGGGTTGCTTCTTGACCTGTTAATAAATTGTTATTATTTTTTTTTCAATTTAATTTTATGTCAGTTAAAATGAGATCATATGGAACATTTTTATTGATCCGAATATGAGTGAAAATATTTTTAGGATTTCCGTTATTTTGATAAGAAAATACACATCTAATATATCAAGGTTAATAGGAACTTGAACCGGTTATTAGTTATAATTATTCCCACTTATTATAAAAAAAAATTGTCGTAGGGAAAAATACAAATATCGAAGAACCAAACTTTTCTTCACTGATTTACTATTACAAAAATTTTTACAATTTGTTCAACAAAAAATTTAACTTAACTTGGCGTAGCGTAATTGCTTTTTTAAAATTAATTTTACCATTTGTAGAGCAAAAATAGTCTTTCGAGTTCCATGAGCAAATGGACCTGTCGTAATTTTTATTTTGAGTTTAGAGCAAATTACCCTGTCGCATGTTTTATTTACGTTTTCATATATAAATTGAACAATTGGTTTCCTCAGTAGGTAAATACGGACCTGTATGATGGGTATACAGGGTGGATAAATTACCCATTTTTTCTCATTTTTGTCACTTTTTAGCTTTCTCCACTCCTGTATGTTAATTTTTAACTATGCAAAATCTAATTCTCCTT
Source organism: Neocrepidodera transversa (assembly GCA_963243735.1). Lineage (NCBI taxonomy): Eukaryota > Metazoa > Arthropoda > Insecta > Coleoptera > Chrysomelidae > Neocrepidodera > Neocrepidodera transversa. Next base: position 17,226,331 of record OY725341.1, read on the forward strand.
CTTTCGAGTAATACGTAAAAGAGTTCTGAAGCTCTTTGCGTATTAATATATAGATAAAGAATTTATTATAGAAATAACCTCTTTTGCTTTTATTTAAATTTCTTAAGAACCCTCCTTGATATTAACAATTTTTTTATATGGTTAAAATTAACCACTCTGTACATATTTTTTAAATGTTTTATAATAGATAAATTAAAATTACATTAAACCGCCAAACAGTAAAAGTATTTATAACTGGGTAAGAAAAATTGTTTGTTTCACAGGAAAATCCAGTAAGATAAGGCAGTGGCTAAGTAGGTTGATAAAAGTTTTACTTCCTCTATATAGGTCGATAAAATTTTAAAATATTTAAAAACGTAGTATTCAATAGACCGTTGGATTAAAAAATATAAAAATATGGTCGAAACGGGTAGTTATAATGTTAATACAAAACGAAAAGATTCGTCGTTTAAAAGTTTTATTTGTGCTCTTCTGGCCTTTTTGGCTTTGTTAATTCTCATTTCGTTGTTACTTTTTGCTTTACGAAGTAGGGGAAGCGGTAGTGATGAAACGGTACGTAGCATTATTTAACAATTATATTTAAGAAATTAATATTATTTTTCGCCTTTAAACAAATATATATACATTAAAGATTTCTAAAAAACTATTTTGATGCACGTGGTCAAAGATCACCATTAACACGAGAAACATAAAATTATTATATCCTTATATCCAGTTCTGGAAGATTTATAGGTATTTCTATAATTATAATAAAAATTTTATAAATTTTTTTGCAGAAATTGATTGCATCACCTTTAAATAAGTAAATTAGCTGATAAAATTAAGTAGACTTGAAAATGTGAAAAGACATTTTAAATTTTAAAATAGGCTTTATTCTAAAAACAGGTACTTTAAAAATGGCATTACCGGTTTTGATAAACCGTTATCAGACATTTGTTCAGCGGTTAAAATATTCAGACTTTACTTATCTATACAGGTCGTTTCTTTTATCATGTGCTAACATTGCCATCTTCTAAACCATGAGAAATGCGAAGATGATTAAATGGGCAAAAAAGTTAACTAATTTGAAGAACATTACATTGGTCAAAAAAATCTACAGGGACTTTCGCCCTTCTCGAGCTATACGGGGAAAACTAATATCGTTTTCTGCGCATAGAATTTTTATTTAAAAAATTTATTGTATCTGAAATTTTATACAAAAGTGTATAAATAAATCTTTGAGACGACGTTTCGTGTCTTAACAGCCACCATCAAGTTATTTTTTTTAAAACCGACCTGTCTTTTTTTTACAAATATTTATAAACCGTTAAATTCAAAATTCAGTGATATAGCATACTTGTTATTTTAACGACGTTTTATCTAAAATACCGGACATCATCAGTGATAAGAATTTTTAATTACGGTCCTGTCGTAGTTCTTTTGTAAATTTGTTTTAATTTTGTCAAAATGAATGTAACATTACCTAACAATTTCAAAAAGAATACGATAATAGGCATGATAAAAATAATAAAACAACGAAGATTTATGATTTCAAATTTGATATTACCTGATCGAATTTTTAATGTCAATTTTTATCAAAAATTGTTGTCATAATTCTCGAATCCTAAGTGTAGTAAATACGAATTTTGTCCAAAAAACGATTTATATTTAATTTGAAGCAATTAAATAGAGTTTCAGTTCTTTTACCTACCATTTACCAAAAAATGTCAGAAAATTGCCATAAAAATTGCATGGGCAGGCAACGTATGTGCATTCAACAAAGAGGTCGCCAATTTGAGCATTTAATATAATATATATTCAATGAAGGTAACAGAAGGTTACTAGTTAGGTGTGTACACACCTGGTAATGTAGAAATGAAACCCAGATTTTGTACTCTTGAAGTGTGTAATGAAATTTATGAAATATATTTTTTTTTTTTTTAGAAATGAATCCAGCTAAATCGTAGAATCTCTTTTATTAAAAAATAACATAAACACTTATACTATTAATATTGTTTACAACTTCATACTATATGCCTGGATCTGGATTTTTTCTCTTTTAATTACAAGATTTATCAGCAACCCAATGGTCTAAGTATGGGCAACCCCTTTAGCTGTCTCATGGCTGATCTCTCCCTCGATCACCTCGAACAAAAAAAGATTTTAACTTCTTCCAATCAAAATTTCATCTTATAGTGGCATCGATATGTAGATGACATCTTTGTCATATTTAATGGTAATATTTCTGATACCGATTTTTTTCTGCTGAATCTAAACAAATTACATCAAAATATTTCTTTACTCTACTCAAGCAGATCATCTCATAAATTCACAATCTAATCATTCCTTTCATCATAAGATGTCATCTATTTACTGCTACGTACACAGATTATTGAATGTTCCGCTATCTCCTTCCAATTTCAATAACGAAGTCAATATCCTAAAACAATTAGCCGTTAACAATGATTTTCACCATAACATCATCGATAAAGTTATTAATAAGATAAGGTCAGATCTCCATAGATATTTCCAAAGTCTTCCGTAATTTCGACAATATAAAAATTTCTTTCAAAAACAATTCCTCAATCAAATCTTAGCCATACTAAAGATCAGCTACCTACCCTAGAAAAAATTGGTATTTACAAATTATCTTGTGCTGACTGCAATTCTACTTACGTTGGACACCATTTAAAATTCAATAATCATAATTTCACACCTTCAAATAATGTAAAAATTTTGCATAACATTTTTGATTGTAACTTCAAACTTGATCTCCTTAAAGATCTTGAGATCTTTCGAGAGTTAGACAATCCGACGTCTACTTGTGTAAACACTCAAATTAATTTAAATAACAAATTTAAACCTTTATTCAATAGTCTCGGGAGCTTGTGATATTTTGGAACTTTAATTTTAAGTACAATCACTTCTTTTGCCATCCACTTGCCATTCCTAATTCTTTTTCTTTTCCTTTAAACTAATACCACCTTTTCTTACAACCAATTGTCATGTTTTTCTCTCTTTTTCCTCTCTTCTTCCATATTTTACAATTCATAATTCTTCTTTCAATTTTACACCTAACCCTATTTTAACCTTACTTTATCCACGCTGCATGGTACAATCAACGAGCTTCATTTTTCCACAAACTTTTCCAATTAATTTAATTTTTTACTCAATGTTCTCCTCCAAGAGGTTAACTTTGAGGCCATGGCCCGACATAGGGCATAAACTTCTTGTTATTGTTGGCAAAATGTTTGTTAACTGTATTTCTCCCTTCCAATTGTAGTTGTCCTGAAGATGGCTGGTTAACCGGCCGAAAGCGCTTGACAAAATATTTTTTTCAAAATAAATTTCATTACACACTTCAAGAGTACAAAATCTGCGTTTCGTTTCTAATATATATATTTATTTACTTTCTTTATTCGTTTCATTCTCTAACATCCATTTATTATAAAATAAACTTTTTCTGCTTGCTTAATTTTTACTTTTTACTTTTTATTTCACTTATAATGCCATCTTTTTTTATCCAAGTTGTAATATCGAATTATGCTTGTTTTGAAATCAAAACGAATTTACAAAAGAACTACGACAGGACCGTATTTAAAAAATATTGTCACTAATGATGCTAATTATTTCGGATAAAACGTCGTTAAAATGACAAGTATGATATATACCTGAAATTTGGACTTTAACGGTTTATCAATATTTGAAAAAAAAGAACGGTCCGTATTAAAAAAAAATAACTTGATGCTGGCCGTTAAGACACAAAACATCGTATCGAATATTTGTCAATACACTTTTGTATAAAATGTCAGATACAATAACACTTTCCTTTTTCATTTTTTGATATTTTTTTAAATAAAAATGATATGCCCAAAAAACCAAATATCGCATTTTTAGTTTTCCCTGTACTCAAGAAGGGCGAGAGTGGCTGTAGATTTTTTTGGCTAATATAATATTCTCTAAAATACGTAACTTTTTCCCATTTAATCATCTTTGCATCTCTCATGGTTTAGAATATAGCAATGTTAGTACATGATAAAATTAATTAAACTTGATTTTAGAAGAATATCATTTTATTATAAAATATTGGATGAATACGGGTATATTCCCTTTATGACGAAAACCATTAGACCGAACGCTTTTTTCGGTTAACTGTCAAAATAGACCGACCTATCAGTAGACCAAACACCAATAGACTAAATAATCAGTGATCGATGGATACTAATAATCCTCCATTGTTTTTGTCTTCGCCTAAAACAGTTAAAATATAAATACAAGTTATCCATTCTCTTTTTTTATTATACGGGTTAGATTTCGCCAGTCAATACCTAAAAAAGTCTTATGATACGGCTCTGTCTGCCTGTCTATCTAACCACAACAGATAGAGACAAACGGACAACGGCAATGTTCGGTCTATTGGTAAAGGATCGGTCTAATGGTTTTCGGTCTACTGGTAGTCAGCTGAAAGCGCGAACCTGCTAACGCGATAACAAGAGCTCAAAAAAGGTTAAATATATTTTGTAAAATATTTCTTTAAACGAAAGCGAGTTGTGAAATTACTAAATTAATCACTAGATTGTTTTATTGAGAGTAATGACGTAGAGAAAAAATTTAGTAAATATTAAGTTAATAATACTAATTTACACATTTTTTTTATCCATAGATGAAACTAATGTGAATTTGTATAATAATGAACCTGAGCAATTGATTCGCGCTCCAACACAGTCGAAATGTTTAAATTTCATGCATTTGATTTTAGTGATAGAGAATACAATACTGAATAAATTTCACTACTTTTTATTTTGTAACAAAGAAAATTTTGATTTTTATGTAGTGTTATATTTTCTAACTGTCGTATTTTGACATTTACTATCAAATTTTGACATTTATTTACTGTTAAATTTCGACTTTTATGTAGTGTTATATTTTGATTTTTATTTACTGCAATATTTTGATATGTATTTAGCAAAGTATACTTTATCCAATTCACAAAATTGTAATAATTCCTTAAATACACTTTTATATAAAAAATTATATGAGGAAAATACATGTCGAGTGTTTCGTAATGCTGTTATTAATTATTACCTCTCGCCCTTCAGATAAGAGAGGTATAGGAATCATGCTAAAAATTGGGTAGTGAGTTTTCAATTGATAAACACGTTTTGGGGTCCCTAGAATACGATTTTAATATTTTCGCGATGATGTCTGTGTGTGTGTGTGTGTGTGTGTGTTAGTGTGTTAGTGTGTGTGTGTGTGTGTGTTAGGATGGATGTTGTAGTAACGATAACTCAAAAACTACTGAATAAAAAAATTTGAAATTTTGCATACAGGATTCTGATACCCTAGATTAGATCTGATTAGATTTTGGTGCCAATCGCACAACCGGAAGTGGCAGTTGCTATGGGTGATGACGCCATTATTATACAAAACGGCAATAAAGTTTTACACATATATTTTGTATACCCTATAGTTTATATTCATCCCATTAAAATTTTCGAAACTTTTGCCATTGTTGCCAGATTTACAAAAAAATAATTTTTTTTTATACTTTTTTGTGTCAACCTGTAAATTTTTGATTCAAAAATGGCGAGAGGTCATGTGCTGGCCACATCAGATTTTTTTTTTGAGAAAATTGTGATTCTTCTTGAAAGATTCGTTTTTTTTTTGTTAAAATCTATTAAAATTTGTCAGTTTGGACTATTTATTTATGTTTACGGGCAGTAATCGAAAAATGTTATTTTTCCTGTTTTTCATTATTTTTGATACTTTACTTTATTTTTAGTAATTTTTTGAACGTTTATCCCATAATTAAGTTTCCTTGCGATCTCACATATTTTCTACAACTTGGAAATGCTTCAAAGGATTTTTTATTTTTTCGTAAATTTCCTGACTGCTTTAAATTTTATTTAATCCAGTCTATTTTTATGTAGTCAAGAAGTTTCTTTGTTATCACTTTTAATACTTTTCGAACACTTTTCATTAAATTAAGTTTTACTAGATTCTCGGAAATATTGCATAACTTCTACTTTCCATTGGTTACAGTTTATTCAAATTCATCCATTTAGATAGTTTTTATACGGGGGATAGTCGAAAAATTATTTCATTTTCGATTTTCGTTTATTTCTATCATTTGTCACTTTATCTTGGAGGTATTTTTATTAATTTTTAGTCCATGTTTTTACATGTGTCTATTAAATACCCTCCTGATGATGAATCAATTTTATTATGATTGTAATACGAACTCTAGGTAAATTTTATGAGAGATGTATTAAATACTGAATTTAAATTTTTATAGTAAACCTAAAGAGTACCGAAAAACAGTATTTCGACGGTAGCCATATGCTTTACTCAGAAATCCATATTTTAAAAAATTATTACATTTTTAAATATTTTAAGCACGGAGATATAATTTTCTATTTAATCCCTATCTTGTTACTAAAAATAAAGTAATCTCTTGTATAATTATACAGTTTTATTCATAAAAAAGGGTGCATGATAAACGAATTTTATCAGTGCTAACTTAAAGTGTTATTATCCCTTCTTTTTGTTCAGTTAAATATTCGAGCAAATGCTCAGACAGGTCGATTTTTATATATTATCAAACACATTTCTACAATAAAAAATTTACCCTAATTTCAAACACTAGCGCGAAAATTTTAAATGGCAACAGCGGTCTACAGATAATTCATTTGAAAGAGTGTTTATTAAATTCAAATTTTTATTTTTAAATAATTCCAATATTTAGAATTTAATTTTTTTAATGAAAAATATTTCAAGCATTTGGTGAGTTTGTAATCCAATTAATAAACTAATGTCGTGTTGTTTAATTATCTCAAAAAATTATTTAATGAGTTAAAAACTGTTTTAAATGAGTTATAAGTCGACCACTGTTGCGGTTGTTGTTTCATACCCTGCATAAGAGGTTGAAATTCAGGTAAATTTGTTACTGGAGGAAAAAATCAACCTGACGTAAGCATTTTTCTAATATTTTACCATACAGATGTTTGTAAGGGATAACACTTTATGTTTATGATAAATCTTACCTCTATATTCTGTTACTAAAATTTTAGTCTTGGAAAATTTATGTAAATCACACAGTATAAATAATAGTCTGGATTCAACACGGTTTTTCAACTTGCAATAAAAAAATAGAGCTTATAATTTATTATTATTTTTTTATAGGATAAAAATGGTGATAAATACGAATATGACTTCATGAAAGGACAAAACAGAACAAAGTAAGTCTATTTTCCTTTTTTAAATCTAGTTCATTTAGGTCTAAGTAGAAAAAAAACAAGTACTAAATATCATTTCAAAATAGTTATTTATGTATAAATAGATGTTTATGCCCTAAGGGAGACGATCTTACAAACTCGAGGGCCTCTGGTCCGAGGCTTTGTAAAGGCAGAGACATAATCAAAATTTTATGAAATAAGCAATAAGTTTTAGTTTTTATAAAATAAGTAATAGCAAGGTGCAAGACACAACAAAAAATTAAAACATAAATTTGACCAATGGCGTTGATTGAAAGGCGTGTCCAAGACGATTGATTGAAATTGACATTTATGACACATCTAATGTAAACAAACTTGTTATTGAATTAAAAGTTCATCTGAATTTTGAACACAATGGAATTGTTGTATACTATATTTTCAGACTCGATAAAGTCCATTGTTGATAAGACATAATTGTTATGTACCTTTAATGTGCAAACTCGCAAATTATGAAATAGAAATAAAATAAAGTGGAGGCAAACGAAAATAAAACGGAAAGGAGGTTGGATCCTTTTTAAATTATAAATGTCATTCGAAAAAATAATCCTGTTCTAATTGGTTTAATTTCTAAAACATAATTCTTAAAACCAACACGTTGGAAATTAAAAACTTATTTCCTATTACTTATTTCATAAAACACCATTGTGTCTTGGCTCGTAATAAAATTAGTGACGAATCCTTAAACTTTATTTCATAAATCATAAAACCTATTGCTTATAGCATACGTTTTTCATTGTGTTTATAGCTTAAGTCGCCCAGCGGTGCATACAAACTTTTATGTCATACAAGTTTGTTATTGCATCCACAATATAAATGTAAAAAAAACTATTTGTTTGTCATTATGCCCGCGCGGGCCATAAAGTTCACTTTATGCATGTACGGGCATAAAATAAAGCTTTATTTAGTTGGTAACTAAACAATAAAAACACAATAATGAACTAGTATGACATACAATATATAACACATGTATTTACCCTTTATAGTCTGTGGCTATTTTTAATATGTACGCGGTATAACAAAAAATCATCCATCAATTTATCTTTTTTTACTGTTATAAAGGAATTATAAATGATAAGATTTTTTCTACAGGATGTTCAATTTATAATGCCAACCAAATAATATATCATAACAAAAATATGGGTACAATGTAAATTGGCATTTTTGGAATCTCCAAAAATGATTGCAAGCATAAAAATGCAAGTTGTATTTCGTGTTTTTTTGTTAGAGATTTTGTTAATTGCATAGAAGAAATATCTAAGGTTTGGTAATGGTCGGATTTTATATTTTTCAATAGATTTTTGTCCATAGTTTTTGATTATTTTGCGTTTTGTTTTAAAGCATTACTATGGTGCCATCTAACGGCGCTTAGTTGTACTCGCCTTTCGCTTAAATCATTGTCTTAAAATTATAAAAAAATTACTATTGTAGTATTTTTTATTGAAAATGTAATGATATTTATTTAAGTTTAATATCTTCATTATTTTATATTAAAAAATAAATTTCAATTAAAAGAAATCATTTTGAAGCTAATAATTTATCAGTATTTAAGTAAATATTATTTAAACTGAGAAATAAATAATTTTTTTGAGTTCTTTGGATCAAAAGTTTAAAAAAAAATATATAGAATTAACAAAAATTTCTTCAAAAAAAAATCCTTAAATATTTGATACCTTTTTTAATTCTTCGTGATGAAATCTAAAATAATTATTTTAAACTTTTATTAAAAAAAAACCACACGTACAGTTCTTTGGACATCTTCCATGAAAGTGTCTTAAAAAAGAATCAAATCGCCCACCTTTCTTCGATGTTCCAAACTTTTAAGTTTTTTAGTCAGTTCCGGGTCTTTAAAAAGGCGAATCGCTCTATCCTGGATAAAATCGAGCAACCGCTAGGTATGCTTAGGAACAGAGCTCTAAATGTAGTGACTGTTTAATTTGAGTTTTATAAAGTAATAAAAGCTGCTGCGATAAGTAAAATGAAAACAGTGTTCCAGGTTTTTGGGAAGCTTTTTTCGCCATGTTCGCAACTTAATCATGTCATGACATATTTCCCCCTAAGTTGACATTAAGCAAATTTAGAGATGAAGCCATTGATATAAACTTATGGACGTTCCCAATCCGTATATCGTTGTAATATTTTTTTGCTAAAAAGATTAAGGAAGATGGCGTATAGGTTCAATCTAGCGATCTCTAACATCCTGCCTATACGATACTGCTCTCTCGAAATAGTACAATTCTCACCGCTGGCCATTCATGAGTATATGACAATGGAATTGAGTTTCCTTACATAATTGTGTCGAGTTCCGCAACTTTATCATCATCGGCAGTTTATGGTCGGATATCCAAGGTAAAGGAGGACATGAGTGTCTTATATGAATCCTTGATAAAGAAGCCGAGAAAGTTATGTTACAGTTTCGTAACTTACCTGAAACTTCTATAGATATTTGAATGGCATTTGATAATCACTTTATTTGGCATAAGAATATTGTAAGTTCAACACGAGATGGCTACAATCGGATGAGCTCATTGAAGTTTTTATAGCTAGTTTGTACCAGAGAGACAGTTTTCAGTTTTGAAACAAATTCCTCACTGGTTAAAAAGCCGAGTGCTACTCTTACTTAAATATTAATAGATAAATCCTCCAGACCCCTGAATTGAAAGCCAAAGTTTTCACAGAAAACCTCTAATCCATCCTCATCACCCTGAAGAATCCCAAATTTGACAGACAATTTAAAAATGAGACCGAAGACTTAGTTGCCAACATATGAAACAAAATTTCATTATAATTTCTTTTATCTTAAATGACATAGCGAAATCTGTCAACTGGGTAACAATTCCGCCCCATGCGCTAACAAAATAAATGGATAAACTCTGAAAAATCTCATATTCCATATTTTAATATTACTAATCAACACCTGTCTCAAGATATCCTACTTCTGCGTTGTTTTAAAAACAGCAAAACCAAACAAATATTCCATACAAACTAATTCTTACAGACGTATCTCTCACCAACGTCTTAGGGAAGCTCTTTGAGACACTTCTCAAAGTGCTACTCTGGGACTTCCTAAACTAGGGAGATATAATCCCTCACTATTAATACGGATTTAGGTCTATATAAGATCCACTTTTAAGACTCCATAGAAATAGTCACTGTGTATCTACAATCCATCTTGATGCCCAGAAGGCTTTTGTTCAAGTCTAGTAAGCCGAACTTGTTCGGAAGCTCATGGACATCAATTTTCTATTTCATATTTTTTATTAAAACATGATTTAAAAAAATATATATAGTTTAATACATCATATGCGCGCTGCTTTAGCTTTCTAAATCCATTAGTCCCCATATTTGGTACATCATTGTACTTTTTGGCTGATTTGATGCCGGTCTCTTATTTTCTCCTTCTATCTGATAACTCCTACCCTGTTCAGTCCTTTACTCCCGACCATTTGGATCTGGACTCGTCTTCTCTTTTCTCCTGGCTGCCATTGTAGCATAGTCTTTATTACTACATCTGCTCCTTGTGTCCATATATATCCCAACCACTTGTTTCTTTGAGCTTTAATTTTCTTTATTATATCTTCTCCGTTCAGTTCTAATATTTCTTGATTCGTTCTACATTCCTGTTCCTCAGATCTTCACAAAATTGTTTATTCTTAATTTATCTTCTTCTATTTTCGTCATACTGATCATTGCTGCTGGATACATTGTTATGAGCCTTATTATTGTTCTGTATGGGTGTCCCAGAAGTTCGTACTTGGGAGATGATAGAGGGGCTAAAATTAATGATGGTACTTCATATAAAATTTGTCTCTTACGCCCTTCGTTAACGAATTATAGGGCTCCAAAGTTAAAAATTAAAAATGATTTTTTATTTATAATTATTAAACTACTTATTTGAAAAAAATAAAAAATTAACGATTTATAAACACCATAAATTCGCAATTAATAGCGTTATAAATAAATCTGCACTACCCTTGTGAAGTTCGGTACGGAATAAATGGGTAATGAAGCACATTTTTGTAACTATCATTTTTTTCACTTCTAAATGTGACAGCTAAATTCCACAAACATCTTTAAAAGGAAAACGCTCTCTTGTGACAACTCGATAAAATTAACGGTTTAAGAGATATGTGCAATTTTATGTGGCACTGCACATCAATTGCGCATTCACCATTTTAAAAAAAAAATACCTACGATTAAATGAAACATCTCGTATTACTACTAAATTATTAATAAATCAAGACAGTCTACATTTAGAATAATAAACTTCTGCACTTTTTATAAATTTTATCGAGTTGTCACAAGAGGACATTTTTATTTTAAAGATGTTTGTGGGATTTAGCTGTCTTATTTAGAAGTGAAAAAAATGATAGATAAAAAAAATGTGCCTCATTAACCGTTGAACTTATTTCGTACCTGACTTCACAAGGGTAGTGCAGATTTATTTATAACGCTATTAAGTGCGCATTTATGGTGTTTATAAATGGTTAATTTTTGATTTATTTCAAATAAGCATTTTAATAATTAAAAAAAAAACCATTTTTAATTTTTAACTTTGGAGCCCTATAATTAGTAAACGAATGGCGTAGGGGACAAATTTTATATAAAGTACCATAATTAACTTTAACCCCTCTATCATTTCCCAAGTTTTGGGTACGAACACCTGGGACACCCATACAGAGCGATAAAAAGGCTCATAACAATGTATCCAGCAGCAATGATCAGTAGACGAAAATAGAAGAAGATAAATTAAGAGTATGTTAAACTTTGTTTATTTATTCAATATTTTGTTTTTTAACAGATTTTTATTTGCTCCGTCTGTTGCTATTATTTTCCTTCGATATCCGTTCTTATTTCCCCGTTATTGTTTATTATTACGAGTCTTTTAATTCCTATTCCCGTTTCTCCATTTTATCCTGTTTTGCAAATCTCATATTAGTTTTCTTCACATTCGTTTTTAGTTCCGTCTTCTTCAATCTCCTTTAGTATTTTTTCCATGATTTTCTTTTTTGTCAATAATACTATGTCATCTGTATAAGCGATTAACTGACTTCCAGTTGTTCTCAGATTTCCCTTTTGTATCATTATTAAAACGAATTCTTGAGACAGACTGAACAACGTGACTGACAGAGAGTTTGCTTGTCTTACATCTTTGTTTATTTCGAATTCTTCCGTTTCTCTTTTTTTGTGTTGTCAGGACACTGTGATGTGGGATAGTAAGGTAGCCATGTAGAGTATCTCAATGTTAGGAAGATAAATACTAGATAATTTCAACAACTTTATTTACTGGTACATGTTTACTATATTATAATAAATCGATTACTCATCGATAATGAATCAAGAATCGAGAATGAGTAACGAATCAAGAATGACTCCTCTCAAAGAGATAACAACCTATATATTCAAAGCCAACAATAAATATTTCCTGACCTGGGCAACGTCCGGCATTCAACATGTCGGCGTTACCTTGCTATATCACGTTACCTATGACTCACTTCTCAACCTTTATATTGTTTAAATTATAACTATTTTAACGGACTACGATATATTATTATTTAAGGTTATTCTGTGTGGCCCAAAACGCATCACTGTCTTATCATCTCTATTAAGAGCTATTGCCCCGGTTGGTCAAGTAAAAATACCGAAAAAGGTGCACTGAGATATTTTTTAATATAAAATTCACAATTCACAATAACCTCAACATGGTCCAGAAAAAAATTATTTGGTTTTAAAAATGATGATTTCGCGATTCTTATTTTAAACGCTAGGCACTTGTTGTTGAAAGAATTTAAAATTTTCTTTTTTTATTTTTTAAATAATACATACGTCTACAATTTGTATTACAAACATTTAGCAAAAATTAAAGTAAATTTGTTTAAAATTATGGTTCTCCTATTTTTTTATTTTTTTTTAATTCTTGACGTATATTGGAAACTTATTAAAAAAATTAAATTTCTTTCAATAAAAATTTATGTGATACCAATATCTACAAACGGCTTGAACTTTTTTTTATTAGACTAATAGTAAACTTAGAATGCTTAAAACCCCATGGTCACATGCAAATTCATTTTTTTTCTGGATCATATTGAGTTTTTTTGATTATATTTTCATGTTGCCAGGTAATCATTAAAACACACTTTTAGTATAAAAAAAAATTCAAATACCTATTTTGAAAATTGTAAATTTTATATTAAAAATACGTTTTTCGGTATTTCTAGCCGATTCACTGGGGCAATAGCTCTTAAGTTTTTTACTTACTCCTTGTTCTTTTAAGGCATTTTTAATTTAATTCCTCTGTAGGGAGTCAAAGGCTTATTCAAAATCTAAAAATAATATTTCTATTTCTTGTTGATGTTCGGGTGAATTAATAGATTCTTTATATATTATTCTAGACCGCCACTAACTACAACTAAGCGTACAACTACATCTAAACGTACAACAACAGCCAAACCCACAACTACTAAGAAATCCATTACATTAGTTCCAATAATACATGAAAATGAAGAGGAAACGACAACTGAATATGAAGAAAGTACAACGATGAATTCTAAATTATTACCAATTGTACCTCCTACAACTAAAGGGAAAGGTAAGTGTTATTAGATAAATAGTAACAATTTGTTATAAAAATGTCTAACTTTTAAACTCGGATAAACTTTATTCTACTAATTAATTGATAGATACATTACAAACTACTACAGAAATTGTTAATTCTGATGGAAAAACTCAAGATACTACTATTAATCCTGTTAGTGAGTCGACAACTAAAATATCAACTTCAAATGTTATAGTTCCAGTATTTCTTTCCACAACTGAAAGAGTTGGTAAGAATTTTCCAATATTTCCTAATCCTCAATTAACCCTCACTAATACTCGATTATTAAAAATAAAAACATATATCATCTATCATTATAATTAATAGAAGAAAAAACTACAGATACTGCTCTCAATCTTAATGTTAGTCTTTTCCGGATCATCTATTAACCGTTACTAATTTTTGGAGATTTTCAATTCTATTAAATAATTTAAATTAATAAAATAAAAATTTAATTAATAGAAGAGTCATCTACTGTAAAAACTACTACAGAAATCGTTAATTCTGAAGAAAAAACTCAAGATACTACTATTAATCCCATAAGTGAGTCGACAGCTAAAATATCAATTTCTACTGCAAATGTTATAGCTCCAGAATTTCCTTCCACAACTGAAAGAGTTGGTAAGAATTTTCCAGTATTTCCTAATCCTCTATTAACCCTTACTAATACTGGATATTAAAAATTAAAACATATATCATCTATCATTATAATTAATAGAAGAAAAAACTGCTGCTCTCAATCTTAATGTTAGTCTTTTCCGGATCATTAACCCTTAGTAATACTGGATATTAAGTGCAGATTTTCAATTCTATTAAATAATATAAATTATTAAAATAAAAATTTAATTAATAGAAGAGTCATCTACTTTAAAAACTACTACAGAAATCGTTTATCCTGATGGAGAAACTCAAGAAACTACTCATAATCTTATTGTCGAATCGACAACTAAAATTCCAACTTCTACAGCAAATGTTTCAGTTCCAGTATTTTCTCCTACAACTGAAAGAGTTGGTAAGATTTTTTCAGAGTTTCCTAATCCTACATTAATCAATACTAATACTGAAGATAATCCTACTTAATAAAATATTATTTAACTAATAGAAGAGTCATCTACAGTAGAAACTACTACTAACGGTAAAATTACTGAAGAGGTTGATTATCCTGATGGAGAAACTCAAGATACTACTATTAATCTTAATATTGAATCGACAACTAAAATCCCAACATCTACCGCAAATGCTCAACTTCCAATCTTTTCTACCACAACTGAAACAGTTGGTAAGAATTTTTCAGCGTTCCCTAAACCTGGATAATAAAAATGCGAGCAATAATAATAATACTAATAATAAGAAAATTTTTCTTAGCTAAAGCATGTCGTGCATGTTGCCGAAAAAATAATTTAAATTAAAAGCAAGCATGTTTCATCTTCTTTAACATTGGATAGTATCATTCATAGTCATAAAGAAAAAAATAGTTCTCGAATTTGGATTGGATAGAACTACATTATATATATCTTTAAAAATATAAATATTGTGCTTAATCTGTAGCCCTTTATTGGTGCACAATTTGCAGTACCGGCCTAAGCCGAAAATTACAAGTGTATAAGACTCACATATTATGCCCCTGGGGGATAATTTTTGTAATTTAAGGTGTAAAAACACAGTTTTTGTGCACTTTTGCTCCTTTTAGAACATTAAATTTATGTCTCTCAATTTTATTTATTATTGATTGACTTGATAGGTTCAATACTCTTTGATGAAAATTTGGAGAAATAGGAAAAATTTGAGATTAGAAGTGATAAATATAAGAAAAAGAGGTCATTTTATAAAAACCACTATAAAACAAGAGAACATAGTGAACCAATAATTACAGAGTATAATAATGGGGCACACACAACAAAAGTTTATTAACCATTAAGATAGGTACACAGTCTCTTTTATTATACATTTATACAATGGCTTTTCTTGTTTTCATTTCGGAGAATAAAATAATTAAAGCTCGTTTTAAATTGATAAAATTGAAAGGCTGTTAAGTCTTTCCTGAGACAATGTTTACCTGAGGTGAGTTTTTATCAATTTCAGAACTCATTGTGGTAGATCTTCGGTTTTACCTTCAATAGTTTTGAGACAAAGTTCCTTTTAGTTTAAATATTTCTGCCCAACATTTAAATCAATTTCTAAAAATTTGCCTTTTTTTACCAAAATAGGTTAATTTTGTGCCCCTTCAAAAGGTTCGAGTGTGAGGCTGCATACGTCGCACACCCCTCAGCCCGGCCCTGAATAATTTGTTATAATTTTTTGTCTTCAAGTGGATATTGCAATCTTCCTCATTGGAAATAAGCGTTTGTTATGATTAGATAATGATAAATAGAATATCACTCATTTAAAATGAATTTAAATCCTAAATCCAGAGTTTGAATTTAGCCTAAACTTGTCTGAGTTCTTTAGACAGCTCGGATTGCAGTAGTCGTTTTACGCACTTCATTGACATAACGCACATTAGGATGTACTGTATTTTTGCTCTAAAACCATGTATCATGAAAATTTGAGACTAAAAGTGACAAATATAAGAAAAAGGGGTTGATTTCAGGAAAAAAGTGGCAAAATCTGAGAGAAAATAGGGTAAATTTGACAGAAAAGAGGGAAAATTCTAGAGATAGAGGGAAAATTTGATACCAACTATGACAAAAATAAGAAAAAAGGATAATTTTAGAAAAAAAGGGGTAATTTCAGGAAAAAAATGACAAAATAAGTGAGGTAAACGATACGCACTTCATTGACATCACCTACATTATGATGCATTGTATATTCCTCTAAATTTTGGTCTTTATAAAAAATTGCATATTGATAAATTCTAGCTATATACGAAATTTCATGCAAATCAGCAAGACAAAAATATTTAAAATCTCGGTATCGATTCTTTCTCGTTCATACACCTAACAATAGTCACTTGACATCGAATATCTCAAGTTCTAGGTCAAATTTTAAATTTAGGTCTTTGTGACAACCTGCACTTATATGAGTTCTAGCCATATACGAAATTTCATGCAAATCAGCGGTACTACAGCATTTAAAACCTCGGCCACAATTTTTTCCGTTAATATACTTAACATTAATCCTTTGACGTAGAATATTTCGAATTATAGGCCAAATTTTAAAATTGGGGCTTTGTCACAACCTGCATTTTGATGAGTTTTCGCTATCCACGAAATTTCGTACAAATCTGCTGTAGAGCTCGATTATTTTGAGATGAGTACATTTAGTTTTTTTCTTGCTAACTTTTGAACATCATCCAACTTAAATGTTGTATTACGTTGACCCACCTAATTTTTTACCATGGCCCATATTTTTTCGATGGGATTTAGTTCAGGGTGATACGGAGGCAACCGTAATACTTTGTGACCATTTTCTTCAAGAAGATCATCTAGAAGAAAATTCGGCGAGGGTCTCTGAGCTTTAATTAATGTATACAGTTCTGGTTTGGTCATTTTAGCATCATACGGAATATGGATTTTAATGAACCATCTTTAGCCTCGTTTTTCATAAAGTTTAACAGGCGTGAAATTATTTCCTTGGCTTGGCTTTGAAGAACTTGGCCCTTTCTGCCTAATAATTTTTTTGTTCCATTTCGAACAACAACCTAAAAATTTAGGTTTCATTAGAATTTTTGAAAATATCATAAAAATAGGATACAAATTATATAAAGGCTCAGAAGGGATTTAAAATATTTTAGAATGTACGGTTTCATCTGAGATTCTTATTTAGTTGTATTTAAATATACTTACCAAAATACACACAAAATGAATTAAATTAAAGTTTATATAGACACACAAATCGAAGCACAAAAACACAAGAAAGCTCAAAATAGCTAAATAAATGCAACAAGTACAAATACGCTACTGAATCCAAATTTCATGAGCGACAGGCGACTCGGACCACAGTTAAAGCTCTCTGACCACGCCTACAAACTCAAATTGGTTTCTGCACATTATGACGAAATGTACTCATCTCAAAATAATCGAGCTCTACGAAAGTATTCAAAAACCCATCGAAATTTTTTCTCTGTCTAAATACTTAAAACATCTCGAGCTCTAGGTCTATTTTTAAATTTCGGGCTTCGTTACAACCTGTAGTTTGATGAATTATAGCTGTATACAAAATTTCATGCAAATCGGCTGTACGAATTTATTCAAAATCCCAGCAACATTTTTTCCTCTTCTACACAAAGAACATTAGTTCTTTGACCACGAATATCTCGAATTCTAAGTCGAATTTTAAATTTCGAGCTTTGTTACAACCTGCATTTTGATGAGTTCTAGCTGTATACGAAATTTCATGCAAATCTGCTTTATGAAAGTATTCAAAAACCCAACGTCGGTTTTTCCACGTCTAATCATTTAAAATTAGTTTTTTGATCTAAAACATCTCGAGTTCTAGGTCAATTTTTAAATTTCGGGCTTCGCCACAATCTGAATTTTAATTAATTATAGCTGTATACAAAATTTCATGCAAATCGGCTGTACGAAAGTATTCTAAATCCCACCGTCATTTTTTCTCCATCTATACACTTAATATTAGTTCTTTGACCTGGAATATCTCGAGTTTCAGGCCGAATTTTAAATTTCGGTCTTTGTCATAACCTGAAATTTGATGAATTATAGCTATGTACAAAATTTATTGTAAATCCGCTGTACGAA
Organism: Neocrepidodera transversa; assembly: GCA_963243735.1. Classification (NCBI taxonomy): domain Eukaryota; kingdom Metazoa; phylum Arthropoda; class Insecta; order Coleoptera; family Chrysomelidae; genus Neocrepidodera; species Neocrepidodera transversa. The sequence continues at coordinate 17,244,873 of OY725341.1, forward strand.
AGTATTTAAAATTCCAGCGTAATTTTTTCCTACTCCATACACTTAACATTAGTCCTTAAACCTTGAATATTTCGAGTTCCAGGCCGAATTTTAAATTTCGGTCTTTGTCACAATCTGGATTTTGATAAGTTATAGACATATACATGTAAATCCGCTGGACGAAAGTATTCAAAATCACCGCGACATTTTTTCCTCGTCCATACACTTAACATTAGTCTTTTAACCTTGAACATCTCGAGTTCAAGGCAGAATTTTAAATTTCAGTCTTTGCCATAATCAGGATTTTGATGAGTTGTAGCTATAAACAAAATTTCATGCAAATCCGCTGGACGAAAGTATTCAAAATCCCAGCAACATTTTTTCCCCGTCTATACACTTAATATAAGTCTTTTTACCTCGAACATCTGGAGTTCTATGTCGATTTTTAAATTTTTGCTTCCTCATAACCTGAATTTTGATCAGTTATAGCTGTATACAAAATTTCATGCAAATCGGCTGTATGAAAGTATTCAAAATCCCAGCATGATTTTTTCCTCGTCTATACACTGAACATTATTCTTTGACCACGAATATCTCGAATTCGAAGTCGAATTTTACATTTCGGGCTTCATTACAACCTCAATTTTGATGAATATTAGCTATATACAAAATTTCATGCAAATCCGCTGTACGAAAGTATTCAAAATCCCAGCGTCATTTTTTCCTAGTCCATACACTTAATATTAGTCCTTTGACCTGGAATATTATGAGTTCCAGGCCGAATTTTAAATTCCGACCTTTGTCACAATCTGGATTTTGATGAGTTATAGCTATTATATTAAACTAGCTATAATGAAAACTCTTATACTCTTTTAGGGTTCGGTTCCTTAAAAAAGTAATAATCTACAAAAAAAATAAATAAAAAAAACTATAATTTTGGGCGCCTTAAATACTTCTTGATCTTCTCTCCCTTATACCTTCCACCAATCACTTGAATTTCTGTCTTGATATTTTATTTCTTTACCTAATTTCTTCTTATCTATTGTCGATTCCTAGTTTTCTTCAGTCTCTTCTGTATGTTTACTCCTACACAACTATTTGAATTACCATCTTGTTATTTTTTGTTCACCTTTATTTTAAATTTATCATCTGCTGTTTCCAAAATTTATTTTATTTTTAAATAAAATCTTTTTTTAATTGGTATGTAAGTTTTTATTTATTTTACTCAACTTTACTCAACATTATAACATTCAATACACCTTTTTCTTGTAAAAATATCTTCATTCAAAAATTATTTCTTTGACATCTTTTTTTATCAATTTCTTAATTAATCAAAAAACCAAAAACTCTGTTTATTATTTTTTTCATTTGTTTTTCCCCTTAACTAGATATTTTTTTTTATCTGTAAATTTAAATGACTAACAACACTAAGATTTTTTCTTTTACTTGTAACACAATTGTTGTGAACTCATTATTAAATTCAATGAAAAATAATCCTCTAAAAACAAACATTCTTAAATAAATCTTAACACATTTAAATACATTCACACGCACCTTAAACTTTTTATCATAACCTCATTTTCATTGTCAAACTTACATTTGACAATAACCTTCCACCTTTCAATCACAGTCAACCACAATACATACAAAAACAGAACTAAAACTACGCATATAACTAAAAAAAAACCATATCACTATTTACAAAATTTCATGCAAATCGGCTGTACTAAATACTCAAAATCCCAGCGTCATTTTTTATTTGTCCATACATTTAACTTTAGTCCTTTGACCTCGAATATCTCCAGTTCTAGGCCGAATTTCAAAATTCGGGCTTCGTCATAACCTGTATTTCGGCAAGTACCAGCTAATACAAATCAAAAGAAGTCAAGAGAAGCTTCGCTTGTATCTTACTTGGATTTTTCAATAATATTATCTTTGCTGTCCTTTATCGTTTAGCTGCATCAGTATTTCTATTGTAATTGTGCCAAAGCTTGCCGCGTTCTTACTATTAGTATAAGTTTGGATTACTTTTCTAATTTCTTTGGGTAATATGTTTATTACTCATACCCTATTGTATACTCATGTATAATATTAAACATAACGGATAAACAAATAATAAAATACGAATTAAATTACGAATTATATTAGTTAATTCATTAATCATCGACAGAAGACCCGACTACTACGGAAAAACCCGCTACAGAAGTTGATAATCTTGATGGTGAAAATGAAGATGTTACAACGAATATAACAACTACAGTTATACGTAAAATAATTCATCGAAAAAAACATGAACCAGAAGGTAACAACCTGACATTTTTTTATATTATATTAATATAATATTAATTTAAATAATCAATGCTATGAATAATACATTAATAATCAACAGAAAACAGTACTACTGAAAAACCCAACACAGGTGGCGATCAAGATTCCGTAACAAATATAACAACTACAATCACACGTAAAGTAGTTCATCGAAAAAGAACTCAACTAGAAGGTAATAATTATTTTTTGGTTGGAATATTAAATAATTTATTATTAATCATAAATGAAACTCGTAATCATGTACCATAATAAAATAGGAGGCAACTAGTTTCAGCTAAAAAGCCATCTTCAGGTCTAGAACAAATACCAGTACAAAATATGTCTGATAAAGAATTACTTATCACTATTTTATTTGATAAGGTCGAAAATTCACTTGAAATGATGGGAATTCAAAAGAAAGTGTTTATTTGCGGAAGAATATTTTCTTTTATTAATATAGTCATGTTTTCATGTAAAACTAATCTTTATGCTCTAGAAGAAATAAGTAAATTATATGTTGACGGCACTTTCGATTATTGCCCTAAATTTTATTATACAAGTAATTTCCCAATAACTGTTTTATTTTAACAAAATTAGGAAATACCATTCCAAATATTTCGTCAAGATATAAGATCGATTTGGCAACAACGTTTAGATTTTAAGGTATTATGGGGTCTATTCTGTAACGTTTTAGTTAATTTTAACCGCTGGGTTAAAAGTTATTTTTAACTATGCGGTTGAAATTTTAAACCAAATGTCAATTTCAACCAAATATGTCATATAGAATATAAAATGGAAAATAACCTCCGGTTACTTTTATAACATGGGGTTAATTTTAACCAAATTTTTACTGAATAGACCCCTTTAAGTACTTATGCTAACTACGGATTAAAATCATCCGGGAGACAATTCGTCCATGACCTTTTTGAGAGCCAGGTAATATTTTTATTTTGGGAGACAATTCGAATCCGCCGCAAAATACAATTATGTTAAGATTAAACCTTAATAAGCATATTGCTTAAAATTAAGGGTACTGCTACTGAGAAGGGAAAGAGGGTGGTGCAAGAGAAAAAATATTGGGTAGATGAAGTAAAAATTAAATATGGGTTAAATGGTTATGAAATTAAATAAACTAAATGATAGTATGACATATATAACAAATTTTACCACTGAAGGCGGTTAGAACTATTAGGAACTAACAATTAGGAATTTTCTGGGTAAGGAAAATTTCCCAATAGGAAGTCTATATGGGGGCCCCATGGTATCAGCAAAGCAGATAAAATACTCCAACTACACTCATAAGGTGCTCACGAAAACAATTTAGAATAAACGCAGACATTGACTTTGCAAATAAGTATTTACTGATGTTGCTCGGTTATCATTACCAATATTTGAGACGTTCCGTCAGATTCTCTGATATAGTGTTGAACGGTTTCTAAGTGGGCGGGTAATTATTTTTAACACCGCCTGTACAGATAGCATTACTAGATTTTGCTACAGTGTAATGTTAATGAAAATAAGTGTATATTTTAAATTCAACCCGTAGAAATGTTTAATAAAATATTTTGTTTGAAGATCACCAGACTTTAAGTTGAAACATCAAAGAAATTACGCTGGATGTTCTATCTTAGTGAATGATTTATGAATATTAGTTTTGAAAGAACACTAGACTGCGAGCGTGAGTAAATAAATTCTTGGATTTTCTCGAAGGACCAAACTTCTTAGGTAGAAGTTAAACCAATATGAATGTTAAAATAAAAACAGTATTTGAAATAGGAATGTAATTTTTATTCCGTTTTTTCCAAGTACGAACATGAACAGAAATATCATAAAGCGGCACATTAATTTATGAAACCGAAACATAAATATTTAAATAGTACTCATCACTTCACTCACTGTAAAAACTATTTACATGGTTTTGTTATGAAAAATCAGAAAACTTTTTGGGTGCGGTTAATTACGCACATTTTTACTTAGTTGAAGAAACTTTTTTACTCTATTGAATGCGACTGCATTCTTTCACAGTCGGTATGCGAGAGGATGATTGTGCTCTGAGTTCTAACGGAGAGTAGGGTTGGTGGTTTTTTATTGGTAGGAGACATGTGACGTGGTATGTACATAGCTTTGAATTCAGAATCTTAGCGGGAAGAAAACATATCTATATTTTTTGTCTCTTATAATGATGGGATAATATGAGAGAAAGATAAGCTTGCATAGCAACAGTCGCTTATGTATTTTGTTTTTGTTAGCTGTATTTTGAAAGTAGACAGAAACAAGTCTGAGAGACAGACGAAATAATATTTTAAATCTATTTTTAGATTATAAAATATTAAAATATACAAAAATAGGCATTAGTATGAACTGTAAGATTAATATTATTAATTTTAAAAGAAATATCAATTATTTTGTATTTTCTGGATAATATTCCAGTAAAATTTATCCACTTAGTATACCTAATCTTTGCCTTTGGGGTGATTCTGTTTATTGAATCATTTTCTTCGACAGTTTGAAGGACCACTTAGCTGTGAAACCTAAGAAAAACTTTCCAGTGAGATTAAAATAGCTATTTGTGTATTAAGAGCGGAAAGTGATACTTTGCCGCTTGAGGCAGAGAGTTGCCCGCGCGATGCGTAGCGGAGCGCGGGCAATCTGCCGAAAGCGGCAAAGCACTTTCTGCTCGAATTGCACACAAGATTTTTTCTACGATCACATTATTTTTAGACAAATAATTAAAAAAAAAACATGAAAAATACACTTTTTCATATTTATCTCTGGATTTAGTCGGCAGAAGATTCAGAGAAATATTTTTAGCAAAATCTGCTACATCTGGAGATGTGCTTGAAAATTCACATTCACTCTCACTCTCCATTTTTCGAATAGCTTTTTCATAAACTAAAAATGAAATAATGACGTTTCATTAAATTCATAGTCTACTATTTGCACAAAATAGTAAGTAGGCACTTAAATTTGCAATCACTATTGCATATAGGTGTACCTAGGTGTATCTAGGTGTACCTTCTGACAGTTTAATTTTTACTAGATAAATCTTATAAAATAAAGTTTAATTTCGTTCGAAATATCTTCAAATAATAATATTTCAACTAAAATATTCAGACTGCCCTACATTTTGTTTTAATATACCTATTATTTACTACCTTTCTTTAGTTTATTGTAAATGAAAACAGGCGAGCGGAAAAGTACGCGCTAGAGCGACAATAATGTCAAATTATTACAGATCACGGAAAACATCAAATTTGCGGTTAGATTTGAGTGTGCAAAAGCCTACTTTGGGTAGTGATCGTAGGAAAACACTTTTAGTTACATAAAAACACATTAAACATTTTTAATTTCACATAAACCAACATTATACAATATTATCAAAATAGAGTCTTGAACGCCGTTGACGAATATCAGTTTTCAAGTCGAACTAAACCAATCACTAGAAACAGTCAGGTGAGAACTATGGGTAATTTTGTATAGATTTAGACTGTAAATTGTTAAGATAACTGGAGTAAAAATATTTATAAATTGCGATTGTCTTATCTTTTGGTTTTCTTGTTTGAATCTGCGTTGTTAGTTGTCGTCAGGGTTATTCACGATGAACTTTTGATTGTGCTGAAGTTGGTCACAAAATAGTACCCAATGGTGCCACTCAACTTGATCACGTTTTCATCGCTATCGTCATAAAATAGCAGATTCCATTCGATTGTAATAACGTTTATTGTGCCACCCTGTATTTTTATTATTCCTTTGCTCGGAATATCTGATTTCAGCCCTTCTTTAGTTCTCCTTCCCTTTTAGGTATTACTATAAAATGTCTTTCTCATATTATCAACTCTGTCTCTCTCTCTCTTTGCCTCTACAGTCAAAACAATTGACTTTATTTATCGTCTGTGCTGCAAATTTAAAATTTTCTTTCTTCCCCTCGTTATATAGGCTTTTTTCTTGGAATTTCTTTTTGTCCTGAACCACTATTTTTTGGACCAAGCGTTTTGTTTTTTCCTTTGGACCACAATAGTTCTTTTAATTTGGACCAAACTATTTTTTTTGAGTAAATCTTCTGGCTACAAGTTTCTGTTGGAGAAGAAAGAAAAGAAAAACCACACGAGTAATTAAGAATAAATTAGTTTTTGGTCATTTATTTTTGTCCGGGACCGTTCTTTACAACTGGATTCACTGCAGCCTCGTGGGCTTATTGCGTTATCTCCCGTATCTTTCTCTACTGCACCCAATCCATCAACCTTGTTCTCTGTACCAGTTTGTCCAGGTTCTTTAATGGCTGTTTGTAGTAGTCTTCTCGATCCATTTTTGGTTTCCCATATATTCTTTGCCTTCTGTGATCCAGCGTCTCACAGTTGCATAGCATTTGGAGTGCATTTTCGGTCCCTTTATTGCATTGTCTGCATTTAAGGTCGCCTTTACTTAGCACAATTTTGTTTAGATGCACTCTGGTGGGAAGTTGTCCCGTGAGGAGCCCTGTGGTAATCCCTAGTTGATTTCTACTCATTGAAAGCAGTTCGTTAGTTACGTTCTTTGACGGTTCTTTTAGAAGTCCGGGTATATTATCCCAGTACAATTTGTGTTTTCGCTTGATCCAGTCTTTTATATGGTTCCTAAACGTACGTTTTGGTACTCCCATCGCTGTTTCTGAACCAATTAATGGGTTTGATGATCTGGTTCTTGCGATTTCGGCTGCTTTTCGTGTCCAGTGATACCTTTGTGACCTGGTGGGTCTCCAGTTCCCTAACTTCTTTGCCACATTCCCATACCAGTCCAGATATCACCTTTGGGCTCCTTATGCTCTTAAGGCTTAAGTTTCTGGTCATACTCGAATCAATAAATATATTTAATAAAAAAACAAGAAATATTTTATAAAAAACATTGAACGCAAAGGAAATAAAATACACGGGACTACAGAAATTCTTTCAAATTGTGCTGTCATCGATGAAGGCCAAAAATCTCATAGAAAGAAATAATGCTTGTTTATGTCTATTTTTCAATAGTGCGTGCTCTGGTGCCACTCCATAGTGAAAGTGCCACTTTTGGCACAATTGTGCTACATTGAACAACCCTGGTTGTCGTTGTGTGTAATGAACTCGTCCTGTCGTCGCGCTCAGTCGGAAATCATACCGACTAAAATATAAGCCGAAAGGACTCGGTTCGTTTGTACTGGTCAGTTCTGCACCTCATGTGCAGATGGCGAGAGTAATTCCGACTACAGATATAAATGTTAAATGCAATATGAGGTTTGTACTTCGGCAGTTGCCCGATAAGGGCAGCACAGCCAAACACGGTCCATTTTGAATTCAGTGTGTCAACAAAATCATTCCGCTTTATGACATTTGTGTGAAGGCCAAAAAGTACTTATTTCGCAACAACAATCGACAACGTCCACAGACACTGTAGGTGTATGATGCAGGTTGTCATAGGCCTCCAATCTAAAATAAAAATATAAAAATTATGAATAATATGAACAAAAGCACCCAAGTAAATTATTAACGTGGCAGTTTAATTACCTTCCAACAAGATCAGCTCTTTTCCCATGAATTTTAGCATTTCTTCTTCGTAATTCATCCTTGAGTTGGGTAAGCGACCATGACCCATATCTTTTATTAACGTTATCTTCAAACAATTTGATGAAAAAATAATTGTTTTACAAAAAATAAAGAAGCACTTAAACACGTTATACGAATGAAAACAATAACTAATAATAAGATATATTAGTTTGGTTATGTTTTCTGGACCGCATTTGGCGCTGCTGCCGCCTAGTGGCAAAATTTTGAAGTTGCCTTGAAAACTCCCTATTCTAACACCACCCTTCTCAGTAGCGGTACCCTTAAGGCTATATTTCCAAAATTTACGCTTCGAGATTCGCGATAAAAGGAAATAAAGGAATCCCCTCCCATCAGTCTTTTTATTAGGGATAATGTTAAAATTTGGCCCTTACTTGCTCCAGGGCATAGTTTATATTTTCATCATAGGCGTAGTAGGTAGATAAAGCATTAGGGACAGAATCAATGAGGCATTATTCTCAACCCAATACATACTATATTGTGTACCCATTTTACGCCCTTATTAATGATTATTTTTACTCAACATTATTTTTTAATAAATGCCAAATCATGTTTCTAGTAATGTGCAACTTTCATTTTTGAAATTTGTTTTATTACAATTATTTATAAGAAGTTAAACAGGCGCCTAAAATATCTTATTTTAGAATTTGTTTATTAAAAAAAGAATAAAAAATCGTCAAAAAGCTCATTGCATATTACTAGAGGATCGGATAAAATGTTGTTATAAAAAAGAATAATTTTGTATCTTTCCTTTTCTGTTCAGAAAATGATTAAAATATATCATAAAAATATTCTAATTTTGCTAGGGTAAAAATCCCCTTAATTACGGTTTAATCTTAACATAATTGTGTTGTGGTAAATTATGTTCTTTCATTTTTGTAATAATTCCTATAGAACTTGTATTAATTTTAGGCCTGAAGATGGCTTTTTAGCCGAAACTAGTTGACTCCTATTTTATAATTAATTTTATTGTGGTACAAGATTTCGAGTTTTATTTATTAACACTTGACCACATTTGAGATATGGATAACTTATTGGATTTAATTTAATACTAAATAAAATAGGTATAATAATGATACTATTAAATTTATCAATAATTAACAGCTACGACTACTGAAAAATCTTCTACCTACATTGATAATCAAGATGCAACACCTGAAACAAAAGGTAATAGCTTACTGCAGAGAAATTATTTTTCTTAATCATCTATCCACTATTCTACTGATAATAATATTAATATTTCTAGCTTAAATGATAAAAATAATATTAATAAACACTTTTATTAGAAATAACATAATAACTTATTAATCAAATTTCCTGAATTTTAATACAATTTTAAATATCAACTGTGTAATTTTTGAGAAGCCTTCTTTCATTATTTTAATGGACTAAATAAACCCTAATTATCTACGAAGGTAAAAGGTCAATATTTTATATAGAATAATACAATTATATGCTAACAGGAAATTTAAATTTATGTATACAGTAGGATGCAAAAAGTATAAAATATTGAAAAAATTATGTACAGAAAAATATGAAAAATTCTAAAATATATTTCTAATATAATTTTTTTATTTACAAAAAAAAACACTAGAAAACGTAAAATCTGAGAGAATACTTTTGATAGTAGAAGTTGAATATAATTGAGGGTGGCACTTCAATGACAAAACGTTGTTTTAAATAATTAGATGATTATTTAATACACCAGATCAAATATTAAATGAAAATTTATGTTGGGAATCACAATGCCCAATTGCGTTGTGATTTACACCGGGTGTTTAAAAAATAAATACCTAATTTAAGATACACTAGTGTAAAATTATTTTTAAGCCAAATAATTTATTTTTTTTTAAACTGAAATTTACAATCTGCTGCTATTCTTAGCAATTAGTAAATGGATTCAAGGTAGGAAGGAAGAAATTATCCAGTGATCCAGTGATAGTACTTCCTGTTATACATTAACATTAAAAGTTGACTGGTGTGTACGTGATTTCTAATTTAACACATCTGTTGGCCATTGTTTCTTTAACCTTCGTCTGACTTCGGGTGGGACATTTAGTTTTCTAGCTTCTTCATTAGGATGGTCTTCTAGTTTTTCAAGATATATGATGGTTAGTTGATGTATTTCTTCTTCTACATAAGGTATGGTTAAGTCATCATGTAGAGTTTTATTGCTTAGGTACCAAGGAGCGTTGAATATCATTCTGAGGATTTTAGACTGCATTCTTTGAATGATCTGAGTTTGATTTCATGGCGCGGCCCCAAAGTTGTATTCCATATGTCCAAATTGGTTTTATGATACATTTATACAGTAAGAGTTTATTTCCTGTGCTAAGTTTTGATCTTTTACCAATTAACCAATTCATCTGTCTCAGTTTCATATTTATTTGAACTTTCTTGGCCGTTATATGTGGTCTCCAGGTAAGTTTACTGTCTAGTATGAGCCCTAGGTATTTAACTTTATTGTTCACTAGAAGTTGTGTATTGTTGATAGATACGTTTGGGCAGATTACTCTTCTGTTCGTAAATCTTATGTGCGTTGATTTTGTTTGGTTAACTTTAACTCGCAAATTCCTCAACCAGACTTGTAGTAAGGTTAGATGGGTTTGTAGATTCCGAGATGCTGTCTGAGGAGTTTCGTGGATGGCTATAATAGCAGTGTCGTCTGCGAAGATAACTGTCGATGTTTGCTGTGTTATGTGGATGTCAGTTGTATAAATTTGGTAAAGAAATGGACCAAGGACGCTCCCCTGTGGAACTCCAGATTTGATTTGATGATAAGATGATAATTCGAGGTTGTACTTGATTTGGAAAAAGCGATCTGTGAGATAGTATTTTAGTAGGAGATATTGTGGAATTGGAATGGTTGGTGTTTTTTCTATTTCTTCATGTTTTTTCACATTTCTCAATATTTTGCTCTTTAAGTTTGTAAAGGAGTCCATCATGCAAGACTTTATCAAATGCTTGTTCAATATCCAAGAACGCTGCCGTACAAATTTTTTTTTCCTCTAGTCTTTTGTGAATTTGACTAACGATTCTATGACATTGTTGCGTTGTTGAGTGATATTGACGGAATCCAAATTGATGTTGCGGTAATATTGTGTCTATGTCGGTGTCCTCTTTGATTCTGTTGAGCAGTATCCTTTCGAAGATTTTGAACATAGCTGGAAGCAAGCTTATTGGTCTGTATGATGTGACTCTACTTGGTGGTTTGCCTGGTTTGTGTATCATAAATATTTGGGCAAACTTCCATGTTAGAGGAAAATGAACTAATCGTAGCATATTGTTGACTGTTGTTAAGAGAACTATGGCCTTTCTTGGTAGCTGTTTGAGAATCATGTTAGTAATTAAGTTGAATTCAGGTGCTTTATGGCTATTACTTCTACTTATTTCTTGCTTTACCTCGGATGGAGAGACTGGCCTTATTTGTAATATCATAGGACAAGGACTATCAAGGACTGTTTTTATTTGTTCATCGTGATCATTATCGTTTTGGTTATTATATGGCTGCGGCTCCATAAATACTTGATAAAGATGATTTGCAAAAGTTGTAGCTTTATCTTGATCACTTCTACTCCATTCATTGTTCTAATTTTTAATGGGTGGAATATGCATAGTTGGTTGTTTAAGGTTTTTTGTGGCTCTCCATATGGAATGGTCATCTTTCGATAAGCTGATGAGGTACAGTTGAAAGGAAGTATTTTTTGCTTCTTGTAAAGCATTCTTGAATTGTCTTGTAAGTCTATTATATGTCGTGTTATCTACTAGATTCCTACTCCTCTGCCATCTTCCCCGTGCTCTTCTTTTCTCTGTTATTAGTTCTCGTATATAAAGTGGTACATTATTTTGTGTTTGACTTATCGGGGTGTCAATTGGGGTGGCTATACAAGCTACCTTCTGACTTAAACATGTGAGGTAGTCCACTGCCTTCTCGATATCTTCTGGTTCTTTTAGTTTTATATTTGGATTAATGTTTTCTTGAATGTAGCTTTGGAATAAACACCAGTCTGTTTTTGGAGAGGTTAGCTTAGGGATCTGCGGTTTATATATTATATGTGTACTCAGAGTAGCGATAATACGGGTGTGGCCTGAGAAGAGGTCCCAGTTGGGTTCTATACCTAATTTAATATTTCTCCTTGGTACCGACCTGCATATACACCAGTGTAAAATTATTTTAAGCCGAATAAAAACAAATAGGCAAATTACGTGAGGAGAATTTTCGAAATTGTTAAAAAAATGAGTTTCATAATATGTTTTTTCAAAATTAAATAAAAAATTTTCTTTTAGTTTAAAATTTTTTCGATTCAAATCGGTAGTGCAATAACAGCGACTTATTTTAATTCAGTTTTTCACGCTCAGTTCGAATCTAAAATATAAATATTAAAATTTTGATATGCAGGGTGTTGTTTTGATACATTTAATATATTTCAATTTTTCATAAAGCCTGATCTGGATTTTCAGATCTCTCAATACTTCAGTACATTCTCGTGAAAAATTACGAAATATGGAAAAAATATACTAAGTGATTCAAAAGTTATGGTGAAATAAAATACCTAGGTGATCTCTACTTAACTTTAAAATATTTTGCTTTACCTAGAAAACCCCCTGTATATATAATACAGCACTAAAAGCCTTTAAGACTTATGGCGTCAAAATTTCCAACCATCTTTCTATACTTGTTTTAAACCATGGTAGTTTCTTTCCAATTAGAGATTCCCACTTTCCTTAAGTCCTCTTTATATGCCCCTATTAACTTTTTACGAGGTCATCATCTTCTTTTTTATACTGTACCTTTTATCAAGGATCCTTTGACCTATCTCTAATCTCCACATGCCCTAACTAGCATAACCTTTTTACTTTGACTCTTTGGCTAATCTTTACCTAACCATTGAGTTTCGTATTTGTCTTCTTCTCCATGCATTCCCTTCCACTCTCACTCATCCAAAAATTTTCCTCAGGAGTTTTCATTCCCAGATATTAAGCTTGTCTTCTAGGTTCTTACTCATAACATACCATTCACTCCCATAGAATACAGTACGTTGTATTACTGTTTGATATAATCTTAGATTTGCAGACCATTCTCGACACCAGTATCTTTTGAATAGCTCCAACTGCTCTGCATCTTCTCGCCATTCGATTCCCAATTTCTTCTTCTTCTTCCTGACCTTTACTGGTTACAAATATTAAAAACTATTTACTTTTTTAAAACGGTATTCCTTGCCCTCATCTGTTTTAATCTACAATTCTCTAAAATACCTTCTTGTATCTTCTCCCATTTCTAAGTATTTCGTTTTATTCTTGTTAATGTGTAAACTGTATGTTTTTCGTCATTTTCGAATAATTTGACAATTCTTAGTAGCTCATTTCTAGTCCGCGACATCAGTAATACGTCATTAACATATGGTTTAGCCGTTGTAAATGAGTATTACTTTGGATCAGTTTTAGCACAAAAATTTGATCTATGGTGGATAATGACGTTCAAGTCTTTAAGTTCAACCACCTAAATGATGTATTCCATTCCATTTTTCATTAAAATTAAAACGAACAATGGAAACCTTATGCGACTAAATACCACCGTAAAATTAAAACAAAAAATAGGCTATAAAAACCACCGTTTATCATCCCATCGGCGTGACCATAGCCGTACCGAAATTAGCGGACTCTGTAGGATAACAATTTAAACAGGCAGTGATAAGTAATTTAATTTTTTAAAAGGTGTTTAATTTTATATATACAATATATACGAAAAAAACATTAAAATTTAGTTTCTTCTACAAATCTGAGGAAAGGAAAGAAAAAGCTTCACATCTAACGTTGGAGAATAATCTTCAAAGTTGCAAACACTTCCAATTTTGCTTCAGAGTGTTCAACTAAACCCAAATGTGCAACATATAGCGCACACCATCAGAGACGCGCCAAGTACCTACTTTTCAGCGCTGTCGCGCCAAATAATGATAGGCGCCTTTAGATTTATTGAACAAAAATTACCACCCAGTCTCACACAGTTCAATTTGTGCGGATTTTACGTGAAAATCATTGAGCAATACAGAAAAAATTAAAATAGCTTCAAATGTCAGTGGCATAACAAATAGAAGGAGAAAGGTGACCTATTCTTTCAAATGCATACCACTGGATAATTGGACAATTTTAGGCCATTTATTTTAAACAATTCTCTGATCAATTAAGGTAACTTTAGACCATTTTACTAATATTTTAGACCTTGTTTGGACAATTTGAGACTATTTGGACAAATTTAGACCATTTTAGATGATATTGAACAATTTTCTGATCAATTTATGTAACTTTAGACCGTTTTATTAGTATTTTAATCCATTTTAAGACAATTCTAGACCATTTTGGATAATTTTAGATTATTTAAAAAAATTCTCTGATCAATTTAGGTAACTTTGGTTCATTTTTGGGGAATTTTAGACCATTTTGGACAATTTTAGGTCATTTTAGATTATTTTGGACAATTTTAGGTACTGTTAAACTATTTTTAACAATTCTTTGATCAATTTAGGTAACTTTAGGCCATTTTATTACCATTTTAGACCATTGTTGGACAATTTTAGACCATTTAGGACAATTTTAGACTATTTTTCACAATTTAGGTAATTTTCAATAAGTCTTTAAGTAATTTTAGACCGTTTTATTATTATTTTAGTCTGTTTTTGGACAACTTTAGACCATTTTAGATTATTTTGAGCTATTCTTTGATCAATTTGGGCAACTTTAGGCCGTTTTATTACTATTGTAGATAATTTTTAGACCATTTTGGACAATTTTAGACCATAATAGATAATTTTGAACAATTATATGATCAATTTAAGTAACTTCATACCGTTTTAGACAACTATTTACCGTTCATTATTAATTTCGACAATTTTTCGATTTTGGACAATTTTAGAAGATTTTAGATTATTTTGAACAATTCTCCAATCAATTTACGTAACTTTAGACCGTTTTTTATTATTTTAGACAATTTTTATAAGATGTTGGACAATTTTAGAGCATTTTAGATTATTTTGAAAAATTATTTAATCAAGTTAAGTAACTTTAGAAGTTTTTATTATGAATTTAGAGAATTTTAGAGCATTTCAGATTATTTTAAACAATAAAATTGATAGACAATTTGTAGAAGATTTTTTACAATTTTAGATTAGTTTGAACAATCCTCAGATCCATTTTAGGTAACTTTAGACCGTTTTATTATTATTTTAGACGATTTTGAACAATTTTAGACCATTTTAGATTATTTTGAACAATTTAAGTAACTTTAAACCGTTTTATTATTAATTTAGACAAAATTTAGAAGATTTTATATGTTCACAGTGGAACCGACATTTTTGACCTTGTTCTTGTCTATTTTTCGACATGATTTAAAATACGGCTTTCATGATATGGTTCCTAATATTTATATAATACAATTTCACCGCCGGTATTGGTAGATAATTTTTGTTCATCCATAGGGAAAATTATCTCTAAATCATTTCCCAAAGTCTTCCGTGTCCTTATTGGACAAACTTGCAGGATTCATGATTTCGGAAAACTAAATTCTCTTCAACCCTTAAGAATAAAAACATTGACTGAATGGATTTTACTATAGATATAGTGACAGTGAATTGCATGGGTTTAATCCACAAAAGTTTTAGTTAAGCGAATATTAAATTGAACCTCCCTCCATTATCTTAACTCAATACCAAACCCACCATTCTAGCAAGTTTCCTACTTCTATCTTTTTACTTCATTTTTCTAGACTGTATACTGCAGTCGATCTTATAATAATAATAATACTTCTATGCTTCACTCCCGAAGCCAAGAAAAAGGGAAGGCTATTATTGTCTATTGCATCCTACTGTTTATTCAATTTTTTATTATTGTATTTATATAAACGTATAATTATCTGAATAAACATTATTATTATTATTATTATTATTATTATTAATACGAAAAGGGAAAATTCCATTTAGTCTGATTCGTATAATTCTAGCAAGTTCCTTATATACCACATATAGCAGAGTAATGCCTCTATAATTTCCACATTCAGCTTTGTCACCTTTTTATATATATGATATATTGTGCCATTTTCCCAACCTTTTTGGTATTTCTTTCTGCTTCCAGATTGTTTTCACTTCTTTGGCTTTTTGTGCAATCAATATCTCCCATCCGTACCTGATCACCTCAGCTAGTATACCACTACTTCTTGCACTTTTATTGTTTTTCATGGTTATTATTGTATCTCTCACTTCTTGCTCCGTGGGCTTTTCTACCTTTTGGTTCTATCCCATAACTTGTAGCTCTTCCTCTAAATCATATTTTTCATCCTCGGGCACTCCTTCGTTGAGCAGTTCTTCTCCCTCCTTTTTAGTTTTGTTCTTCTAATCCCTATAAATTGAACCTTCTTGAGTCCTAAAATACTATTATAAATTTCTTTATATTTTTTGCTTCCTGATAAAAATTTCTTAAGTCTTCTTTTATTTCTTGTAACTTTTTATCCATTTATTGCCGTTTTTAGTTTGTACATACATTTTTGACCTTTTTTCTTTCTGTTTCATATTATCATTTATTGTTTTCTTTTGGATTATCTAACATCTTTTGTCTAGCTATGTTTCTATTATTTAGTGCACGTTTGCAGTCATCATCAAACCAGTCTTTGTTTCTGATTCTTTTCTCGTATCCGAGTAGCTCATGTGATACTTCTGTCAGTACTTTTTCTATTTCCTGCCACTCCGATTCGATGTTTTTGTATATTTACCTATTCAATAACTTAACTGATATCTCTTTTTAAAATTGTTGCTCAAGATCCTTAAAATTTAGTTTTGTAACATTATACCTCTTAATTGTATGAGTCCGTGCCCCTTTTCTTGGGATTTCTTGTCTCAATTTAGCTATGGTCTGAGTCTTCTTACATCTTTTATTCCTCCAGCATATTATCAACCTACTATTACATGTTTTATATATTTGTTTGTTCAACCATTTGACAAATAACTATGAAATTAAAACTTCACTACACATATACAAACTTAACCTTATATAAGACATATGGTTTGGTTTGGTTTTAGCAGTAACAATTTTATTTTGAACATAATAATATTTCTCATTTTTCAATATTTAACAAGTTTATAATTTCAAAGGAAAATAGAAATTTTCCAACTAACTGAATCCTTAAATAATCACAAATACATCTGCAAATATTGAAAAATGTTACACAAACTAATATTGATTTTAATTCTGAACAACTACATGATTATTAATTAAATTTGTTATTTTTAATCCTTCCTCGTATATTATGATGTTATTTTAAAATTTCATTCCTGAAATTTACGTTTCAGGCAGTATACCAACTTTCATTAGGAATGAAATTAATAATTAAAACTTTTTCACATGGCGTCACACAAGCTATATCAAAATGAGATCAAAGGACTTCATTTTCAAATTGCTCAGTTTATTTTAGGTCCAACCGTCAATATACATTCTGAATTACAGGGAGAAAAAAAGTATAAAAATGTATTACTAAATTATTATTAACATTTATACGAGTTGTTGCCAAGATGCAACTTTCCCGTTATGTGTGTGTAATCATATTTTTTTTAAGACCGACCAGAAAGTATACACTTTCTGACCAGAAAGTATACACTTTCTGGATAATTTTTCGTCCAGAAAATAACGTTTTGCCGATCAAGACCGGAAAATGAACATGAGAGACCGGCAAAAGCTTTTTCCGGTCCCAGTTGTCACTTTTCCAATCGCTGTTTGATAATACAATGTGCCTTGATTTCGTATTATGACAACAATGTTGCGATTAATTGTCAAGTGACAGTTCGTTGATTTTTTATTTGTCAAACTTGTGTCGTGAGTTCGGAAATTTAATTTGAAAAAATGGATTCAGACACATCTTCCCTTCAAATATTTACCGTTCACAATTGTACATTTAATATAAATATTCAAAAATAATGTATTTGTTCAGTTTATGCAGTTGTACCCAGAATGTAGTTTTAGCATAATAAAATAAATAATTAAGTTTATATTAAAGTGTCGATGTTAAAAAAAAATATTGTACGTCTCGCGACCGAAAATTAGTGTTTTGCAGGTCTCTCCAAACTTCCTACGGCTCGTCTTGGAATCTGTTTGCCTCGTCCTGCAAAACAGTATTTTAAAAAAATAATTGTAAAATCGATGTTTATCAACAACAACAAGCTTAATCAGCTAAAATTAAAAGTGAGAAATTCGTGTAAAAAAATGCTCAAAAATCTACAACTACATTCAGTAAATTATTTGCAGGGTTTAACAAATTTTAACAATTTTATTTTTTTATTAAGCTTTTATAAATAATTTTAATAACAAACTGCTTATAATTTTTGCATGTTAGAATATTTTGTAAATAATTACTAACACTTTAAAAAATTATTTGCTTATAGTTTTTGTAATAACATTTTTTCTTGATTACCTGTTTAGATTATTATGCCTGATGATGGCTTTTCAGTCAAAACTAGTCGTATAACTCATTCTAACTTTATTATACATTATGTTACAAGCCTTGGTGTTTCTCATTTTCCTTTTAAAATACATGGACCACATTTGAGATATAGATAACATTTTGGACTTTCCCAATCATGGAATCTTTATTTATCACGACTTGATCTAGTATATTTTTCTTAAAAATAAGAGAGTACTTTCTCCATCCAATCTCTTTATGATTCAAAGAAGACCCCATCATGAATCTTCTTATTTAAGTACCACACGCTTCCAGAGTGTAGGCGTTCATCTGCCATTCAAATTTATCCCTCTATTGATAAGGTTAACATTTCTTCATTTTTATATAACAAAGCAATTCTTATTTCAGTTGGTTAGCAAAGTGCAATTTCAGATTACTCTTAAGATGACTTCAAGTCTTCCAAACTATCTTCAAATATTTCACCAATAAACAGATTTTAAACTACTCATCAGTTTAATAATTCATAATCTTACTTTTACCATTTATTTATTCATTTTTTCACATTCTATTAATAACTAAACTTATCCACAGAAACTTAATTTCTTCGTTAATAATGTCAAAATTCTCCTATACAACAGAACATATTTAATTGTAAGAAATAATTTTATCTAGAAAACTAAAACATTTGTTTCTTACAGTTCCTCCAGTACCATCAACATGTAGTGATGGAGTCTGCAAAAGAGCTGCTTCTTCCATGTTGGCTCTAATGGATCACGATGATAAAGTGAATCGTTGTGAAGATTATTATACATTCATTTGTGACGGACCGGAAGGGAACAATAAAGCAGCATTTTTCAAACACAGTTTTAGGGGATTTGTTAAGAAAATACAAGAAACTAATTCCACATCTGAAAAATATTTGCAATTATTCGCCGATTTTTATGATAGTTGTAACCAATTTGGAAATTCTATAAATAGAATTGAAAGATTCAAGGAACGTAAGTAGATTTATTATTACAATTATTATAATTTATTTGTTCATTAAAAGGAAAGTTTGGATTATATTATTCTCTTCGGTTACACATTTTTCTGTAGTAAGAGACAAACTTTATTTTGAAATATAATTGAGATATGCTTGGGTTTGGTAGGCGTCACAGCTGTAAAATCGCCTACGTTTGCTTAATGGTTGCCAGATTTTAGATTTCGTAAATGTATCGTAACCTATGCAGACCTTTTTTTGATTATAAAAACAATTTAATGTTTATAATGCCAGCTAGTTTATTTTTCTCGGAAATTTAGAAAAAAATTCTGAAGAAATAGGAACAAGACTCTCGGGTCAAGCCGTACGTGGCCTCGGTATCGCCTAAATAATTTTCAAAAAAGTCGAGACGAGACGAGAAAAGTATCGTTTTCGTGTGAAGCTCTAGTGACGCCGTTTCTCGGAATTCAAAGAAATTATTTATTTACGAAGAAATTTAAATGGGAAAAAAATATATTCTTGAAATATTATGTTACTATTATTTCGGATATACGTAAAATGGTTCCCAAATTAACGAGTGTTAAAAATAATGTGTAAATCGGTTTCCATAATTTTTCGTTTACCTGATCTTTATGTGTAAATCGGTTCCCGGTATTTAAGTACTTAACCCTTTAAGTGCGGGTAAAATTTTGCACATAGGGAAAAAAATATTGAAAAATAAATTAAAACATATTAGTTGAATTTTGAGTCAATTTAGATAAAACTTGATTGTTATAATTTTCAAAAATTTAAAAACAAAACTGAGTTTTAAGAAAAACAAAAGATTCGGAATTATGTCAAAAAATTTCAAAATGTCAAAAAGAAATAAATGAAAATGATTAGAAATGCAAAAATTTCGATAATTTCAAAAGTATCGAAAATTTGCAATTGTTTTCAAAAATTTCAAAAAGTAAAATTGTCAAAATATTCAAAAATTTCTAAAATATATACAAAATTTCAAAAAACAAAGAATTCCTATACATTAAAACATTTTCAAAAATTTCAAGTATTTTAAGCAATTCAAAAATGTCAAACGTTTCAAAAAATATTCAAAAATTATTCAAAAATGTTTCAAAAAGTTCGAAAAATTTGAATGCATTTTTTTCCAAAAATTTCAAAATGTCAAAATATTGAAACGTTTTTAAAATATATCGAAAATTTCAAGCAAAATTTACCAAAAATAAATCAAACATTTCGAAAAATTTTAATTGCATTTTTCCCGAAAGTTTCAAAAGTAAAAATGTTAAAATATTTAAATATTTTTAGATATATCGAAAATTTCAAGAAACAAAATTATTAGTTCAGTTAAAAATATTTTAAAAATTTCAAAAATTTTAATCTTTTCAAAAATGTCGAACGTTTCAAAAAACTTATTCGAAAATTTCAAAAATATATTAACAATTTCGACAAACTTGAAATTTTGCAATTTTTTTCGAAAATTTCCAAAAGTAAATTTTTCAAAAATTTCATGAATTTTAACCAGTTCGAAAATGTCAAAAGTTTCAAAAAACATTAAAAAACTATTCGAAAATTTCAAAAATATATAAAAAATTTCAAAAATATCAAACAGTAAAAATGTCAAATTTTTCAAAAATTTCTGAAATATATGGAAAATATAAAAAAACATAAAATTATTCGTCTAGTTAAAAATATTTCAAGTATTTCAAAAATTTCGGAAATGTCGGAAAAGTTTCAAGAACCATTAAAAAGTTATTGTAAACTTTCAAAACTATATAAAAAATTTCGAAAAATTAGAAATTTTGCATTTTTTCGAAAATTTCAAACACTAAAAATGTCAAATTATTCAAATATTTCTGAAATATATCGAAAATATCAAAAAATATTTTTTTCAAGTGTTTCCAACATTTCGAAAATGTCAAAACTTTCAAGAAACAAAAAGTTATTGGAAAATTTCAAAAATTTCGAAAAACTTGAAATGCAATTTAAAAAAAAGTTAATGTCAAAATATTCAAATATTTCTAAAATATATCGAAAATTTCAAGAAACATAAAATTATTCATCTAGACAAATATATTTAAAACATTTTAAAAGTTTCAAATAACTTTAAAAAATTATTGGAAATTTTTAAAAATATAGAAAAAATTTCGAAAAATTTGAAATTTTGCAATTTTTTTTCGAAAATTTCAAAAAATAAAAATTCTTCAAAAATTTCACGAATTTTAAACATTTCAAAAATGTCAAAAGTTTCAAAAAAAAAAAATAAATTTCAAAAATTGTAGTAAAAATTTGTAAAATTTATAAAAAAATGTTTTACGAATCATGTATATACGACAGCCGCAGTAAAAGGGTTAAAACGGATTGTCAGGCAAAAAGACATATTATTTACTATATATATTTATTTACATACAAAGCTCAATAAAGATTTATAATTTTTATCCTAAAAATACCTTTATAACCTCTCCGTATTATTACATGTATTCATTAATTTAATCTTTCATAAAATAGTTTTTTGAACAAGATTTTATCCTTTTTGCTATCGAACTTTTGGCGGTTTTTAATTTTATGTATTTTAGCTATGTTGTAATTTTACTATTTTAGGCATGATATTCACAGTTTGTAATTTTACATAAGTTTCGGTTTTTCCAAAAAAATTAAAATGTTGGTATATGCTTTATAAAAAGACGTATTGATGTGTTTGTGAAAAGATTCACAGGTTTTGGTTTATCCCACAGCTCCAGTTTTGCTTACCAAAAATGACCCCTTACTTTTCGTTATTAAAAAGAGTAGGAAATGCGCCAGGTATGTGCGTTTCACGGTATCGCAGTTCGTACGAGTGCTGGTATTTTAGTAACTTCGTTACACCTTTATCAAACTTACATTCTAATTATAATTGATATCTTGCAATTTACCACCAAGAACTGGTTAATTGTATCAATCCCAAACATTACAAAAATTATCTTTCAAGAAATAAAGTTTGAACTAAGTACGTGGGATTTAGAAGAAAGTAGAACGGGGACATTTAATTTATTTTGCGATTCGTATAAGATTTGAATAAGAAAAGTTTACTTAATACATAATTTAAATTAAATTTAAACACTACTTTAGGGGAAGTTTTGTTTGCCAAAATTTGATATTGTTTCTTTAATGTTATTTAATCAACTTTTTTGAACTAAATTAAATGTATTTCCGAATTTTTTTTATAAGATTAACAAATTCTACTACTAATAATAGGGAGGGCACAATTTAAAAAATCAAACAGATACTTTTTCAAAAGGTTATTAAATCAAATTAATAAAAATCAAACATATATTCTAGCAAAATGATATTTTATCAAAACCGTAAAAAATCGAATACTATTAAAACAAATATTTAAGAATCAGATAGATATTTTATCAAATTAATAAAAAATCAAAAAAACCAAAAAACCAGAACGTTAAAACTTCAAATAGTTAATACATTAAAAACGTAAAATATAATAACACTAATTTATCAAAATACTAATAGATCGAACTCAGAATAGTATTCAAACAGAACGCGATATTATCGTAATCCCAATTTATCGATAGCCAATCGAACAAACCCGGACAACGTCAGAAAATATTGAAACAGAATTTAAAGAGTCAGAACCAGAAAGAGACAGAATAGTAAAGTATCAAAACCGTAAAAAATCAAACTAATGTTGCCAAATCTGAGTTATCGCCTTATATGTGGAAATACAATTTAACAAGATTATTTATAGTAAGATTTTGTTGTTATGATGGTTTGAAACATTAAATTTTATTAAACACACTGTAAAATGTATAGACCCCTAATAATATACATATTTTTTAGTTTAAACAAAGAAGATAAACTAATACAGAAGCGAGGGTCCCTGATATAGCGATGGTCAAAATTTGAGTGACAGTTGAAGGTTTTGCCGCTTAATACACTGGGAAAATGTTCAAAATTCGTAAATTCGTCTATCTAGACTTACAAATTTTTAACATTTTTCCTGTGTATTAAGTGGCAGAAACTTCAACTGTTAATCATCACTACATGAACCTTTGCTTCTGTATTAGTTTATCTTATTAACAACTAATTTTTTATTTATTAAAATGTCAAATAGAAAATAGCTTTCGCGTGACTAAAAGAATAGTAATTATTAAAATATAGTGTGACCGAAAAAAATACCATTTTGATCTCTTTGATAATGAACGAATATTGTCAAAGCTATGATAACATCAATCAATAATTAAAAAAAAAGTACGTAGAATTAAGGTAATTACGTTAATATCTTTATGATATAGTTAGGTGTGACCTGAAAAAAGTTTTAATGGATTTACTAATTTATTGATGTTTGACACGATATACATTAAAATTATTTTTTTATTTTAGTTAAAGGAACTGGAGGTGCTTCATTAACGGAATCAATAATTAAATCAATATTAACACAAACGATGCCATTTTTTGATATTGGAATAAATATTAAAGGAAAAGAATTTAAACTGGAGGTTACTAATTTAGATTTATTTATTTTTTAATATATAATATATTTTAATTTTTAGATAACTTTACCTGGATTGACTTATTTAAAAACTACTTTAGATGGTTGGTCTTTAATAAAACAATTAAAAGATGATTGTATTAATGAACAGACTGACAAAATAAAACAAAACATTATCGACTTAAATAAAATGTCTACAGACATTAAAACTTGTATTGGAGAAAAAACTGCTAAATATGTGAAAGATTTTGTCGAAGAAGTAAAACAAGTTAGTGCTTTTCCAGGATTTGAATTTCTTGATGCAAATGTAAAGGCAGTAAGTTAAAATTTTTGTTATCATATAAATAGAAATTTTAAAGTAATAAAGAAGTATCCACAAGAAAAAAATTATGTTAATTAAAAACTTCTACCTACAGTGTGATCCATTTCAATTGGAACCACCACTGTAAATTCTTTATTTATACACCGATTTTAATAATTTTTTAGAGTGATGTGGAGAATTCAAACTTTTACTAAACTACAAAATTTCATGACTGAAACTCCATTTTCAATGCATTTCTATTCTTTTTTATTAAAAAACTGAGTACGCCACTGGATTTATAAATATGCGAAAGAATTTTTACCAAAATTTCGTAAAAAAATGTTTGTTATTCAAAAATTTAAGACAAATTTTGAAAGCTGGCAACAATCCAGATAATGTATATACAGGGTATAAATTCCGATGCTTCAGCAGGTGATTGGTGACTTCTAGGGGATATCAGAATACCCCCATTTGTACCCGTTTTATTTTATTCTTATTTTTTAATGAATTTGGTTCATATTTGGTAGGTTTATCAAGCTATGGTCTAATGCCACAAGAAAAATTTTAAAATCAGGGCAGGATCTAAATAAACTTTTTGTTTTATAATCTCTGTATGATCATTACATCCTGTATATCAAACTTTGAATATGGGATTACAGATTCGGAATCCACGTGAAAGATTTGACCATTTTTTGAAAAAAAAATCTGATGTGGCCAGCACATGACCTCTCGCCATTTTTGAATCAAAAATTTACAGGTTGACACAAAAAAGTATGAAAAAAATTATATTTTTGTAAATCTGGCAACAATGGCAAAAGTTTCGAAAATTTTAATGAGATGAAAATAAACTATAGGGTATACAAAATATATGTGTAAAACTTTATTGCCGTTTTGTATAATAATGGCGTCATCACCCATAGCAACTGTCACTTCCGGTTGTGCGATTGGCACCAAAATCTAATCAGATCTAATCTAGGGTATCAGAATCCTGTATGCAAAATTTCAAATTTTTTTATTCAGTAGTTTTTGAGTTATCGTTACTACAACATCCATCCAAACACACACACTAACACACACACACACACACACACTAACACACACACACACACAGACATCATCGCGAAAATATTAAAATCGTATTCTAGGGACCCTAAAACGTGTTTATTCATTGAAAACTCACTACCCAATTTTTAGCATGATTCCTATACCTCTCTTACCTGAAGGGCGAGAGGTAAAAAGACTGCTGAAGAAGATAGGCTTAGAGTTGTCAAAGCTCCAGAAGAGATAGTTGTGCAAGACATTCGTGCAATGATATTTTCTTACAGTACGCCGATTCTGGCATTCCTTGAAACCATCATTCTAAATCACAAACGAAAATCTACAAATGACTGGAAAAAGAAATATGTGGGATTCACTTACTACTATCTGCAGTCATACCAACATCTTTTATTTCTACATTGAAAACCAGTTTTGACATCTACTTATACAGAAAATTTGGTTCTTAGAATCTCTCTGCTATGCAACAGAATTTTCACGCAGCTACACTGAGCTGGTGCATGTTGAAAATTCGGCTCTTGTACGTGGAGAATCCTCACTATCCATTGAAAAAGGATCCTTTATGCAGTTGACTTTTAACAACGCTGATGTTAATATGAACACGTCTGTTAAAACTGTTGCCTCTTATGCTTCGTCAGAGATAAAACGGTGCAACGTCAAAAATGATTATGGTTTATCAATTATACTAGTCACAGATGTACAAGAAATGCTCCAAATCACTGTTAAAATACTGCCATTACCACCAGACTTATATGGAAAGTAGTCTCAGGTTCCAGAAGTACCTGGATAGAATGGGTTCATGGAACAGGCTATAGAAGGTCTTCCATTCAACCGCTCTAATATTGATTTCCTCCCGTTTATAACTTCTCTGCATGAGTGCAGGCCATTCTCAAAAATCTGGCTTTACCACATTTGCCCAACCCCTCTACATAAAAACGAGAGGTATTAAAGAAAGTTGCCCACATCCTGATATAAAAATTGTAGTGGTACGGCTTGATGGTTTCCACCTTTTAATGTCCTTTATGGGTTGCATTGGTGCCATAATGCCAGGAAGTGGTCTGAAAGAATTGCTGACGAGAGTATCGACAAAATTGTCGTTGATCCTTAATTATTCTTGCAGGGAAAATAAAATATACCAAATGTAGAGCGCAAATTTAAGACTGCCTAGGATAACTTGAAAGCAAATGGCCCAACCACAAAACTCTTAGTATAGTATTTTCGGGCGGTCTTCACTTATGAATCAATTCATCCAGGCAGAAAAGATGTAAGATTAGGAGTTCCACCTAAGCACAATTTGAAAAATGCTACCTTTTTTCTTCTCTGCAGGTCACTTTTTACGCAAAAAATGATAGATTCTACCTAAAACATAAGGAGGTTTGCAATAAAGAATGGATCCAAAAGTATGAAGGGTTTTCATCAAAGAAGCCTTTACAATTCGCCGTTCTGATAAATTTTGGTCAGGACTTAAACTGATTTGACTATTGAACAAGTGTTGATGAGGTCCGTGAAATGGGAAGCAGGTTAACCCATGGTCGCGGGATATCCAGCAGCGTGGTATTCTTAACTTTAAATACTCTTTGACGTACCGAGCTGGTTCTGGTCTCGTATTACATCAAATTTAATCCTCTTTAAAAAGGCTTAGGGTGACCATTTAGATGTAACGTATCGAAGAAAATTTCTTGGTTTTTCGAGTGCCAGGAACGTAGCACAGGTCTATCGAAGCTGTAAACTTGTATTTACACTACTGATACTGGTCCTAACAACATTTGCTGTTTTTTGTGCTTAAGTTTCAGCTAACATTTGTAGGAGCTGGTGTTCCGTATTCTTCAATTTTGGATAAAATTGCAAAATAATGTTTAAATATGTCGTTATCAAATGATAAATATTTCGATACGAAAATTCACTAATGAAATAAAACAAGATTGGCCAGTACCACATGGTGATCAGGTCGTCATAGATATTACTGAAAATCCTAATACCAACACTGGAAAGATCGGTGGGGAATTAATAATTTTCCAATCCAGTATAAGGTCGTCATAGATAATATTACTAAAAATCCTAATACCAATACTGAAGAGTTTTTTATTCTTTCCGGGACCGTTCTTTACAACCGGATTTACTGCAGCCTCGTGGGCTTATTGCGCCCGTCTCTTTGTCTACGGCACCCAGTCCATTAACCTTGTTCCCTGTACTAGTTTGTACAGGTTTGGTTTTCCATATATTCTTTGCCTTCTGTGGTCTAGCCCCTCATAGTTGCATAGTATGTGAAGTGCAATCTCGGTCCCATTATTGCAATTTCTGCATTTAAGGTCGCCGTTATATAGCCCCATTTTGTTTAGGTGCTCTCTGGTGGGAAGCCCTGTTGTTATTCGTAGTTAATTCCAACTAATTGAGAGTAGTTCTTCAGGTACGTTCTCTAACGATTCTTTTATAAACTTGTTCCCGTGTAGAAGTTCGGGTATATTGTCCCAGTACAATTTGTGTTCTCGCTTAATCCAGTCTATTATATGGTTCCTAAATGTACGTTTTGGTACTCCCATCGCTGGTTCTGGACCAATTAGTGGGGTTGACGATCCGCTTCTTGCGAGCTCGTCAGCCTTTTCGTTTCCAGCGATACCTTTGTGACCTAATACCCACGATAAAGTTACTTTATTGTGGGTCGCCAGTTCTCTAAGTTCATCGCCACATTCCTATACACATTCATATACCTAGATATCATCTTTGGGCTCCTTATGGCTTTAAGGACTGCTTCACTGTCTGAGTATATTATGATTCTTTTTCCCTCGTGGACACTCATATTACTATTTCTCGCACATTCGAGTATTGCACAGACCTTTGCCTGGAATACAGAGGTATATTTTCCTAGAGAGAAGCACTGGGCAGGACTACCATACTGTACAACCAATGTACCATTTTTTGATTGAGCCCCCATGTTTTGCCATACGTGCGTCTAGCTGTCATTATAGGAGCAACTACTTTCGTATATAGTTTTTGAATCTGAAGGTTCCAAGTGAGTTTCGGGTTTAGCATTACCTCAAGATATTTTACTCCTAACTTGAGATTTATCTCTTCACCGCGAAGCCATAGTGGGCCAAGATCCTTTAAATTCCTTCTTTTGGTGAATGCTATTATATTGGACATGGAGAGGCTTATTTTCAAACCTTCATACTCTGTCCAGAGTGTAACTGCGTTTAGGGCCATCTGAAGTCCTAACCGTAGTGTTGAATATTCCTTGGGATAATATGACAAGGTCATCTACGTAACCCAGTGTTTTGTGTCCTTCCTCTTGGAGGATTCTCAGCTATCCATCCATTACAGATTCCATAGCAAAGGAGAAAGTACTCCCCCCTGTGGACAAACTCTACTTACATCAGCTGCCTTGTTCTCTCCCATCAGAGATGTACATATTAGCCTATTCCGTAGCATGCAGTCTATCCACCCAGCACGTTGCATCAATACCTGAGTTTCTTGACGCTCTGGCAATTGAGTCTAATGACGTGTTGTCAAAAGTTCCTTCTATGTCCAGAAAGGCTGCTAGTAGCATATCTCTCGTTTTTATGGTATTTTCGGCTCTGGTTACAAGCTGATGTAATGCAGTTTCTGTAGACACGCCTTCTCTATAGGCGTATTGGTCTCGGTCTAGAGGTCTTTCAACCAATACGCCGACCTAATACTGGAAAGTTACGTAGAGAATTAATAATTTCTACATCTACAGTTTGGACAACATTAAAAATGGAACGGCCATACCTCTATAATCTACAGTTGATTCAGCGTTTAGAAGAAGTAGGCGAAATTCATAGTTTAGCAATTGGTAGGTCGATTCTGTAACACTAAAGAACAGTTTCTAGAATGTTATTTACGGACTAGTCACAATTTACTAGAGATGGTATAAACAATACCAGGAATCAACATCTCTTTTTAGCAGAAAATCCTCATGGAATAATCCAAAATAATTCATAGTACAAGTTTTGCGTGATTGTTTGGTATAGTTTATTCAATGATAGATTAATTGGTCCACACTTTTTAGAATGGAGCGATTTATCTGAATTTTATAATTAATATTTTACCTCTATTATTAGTGGAGATTGAAACAAATATTCAAGAAATGTGGTATCAGCATAATGGGGCTACACTACATATTTCTATCGATCTAAGAAACTATTTCAATACAGTTTATGCAAATCGTTGGCGCAAAGTGAAAAGTAGATTCCGATTCTGTAATCAGATTTTACATATAGGAGGTCCATATTTACGTTAATACAAAAATTAAGTAATACCTACACAAACTGCTTTTAGTCGTTTTTTTCGATTTATTTTTAGGATGAAAATTTCAGTACATATCCGGTGGCTATAGAATCTGTTGTATAAAATGTATTTTACCAGTTAAATTTTTCTTCAAAATAGTATAAAAAATATTTACATCTCGTAACAGTTTTATTTATTTTTAATTAAGTTTTTTTATTTCTTGATGCTTAAATTATGCAATTAGTGTTTTAGTAGAAAAGGGAAGAATAAATAAAATATATATAAAAAAAGTCATGCGGGATTTGAAGCGAAATTTTCCGCACACAGAGTTAATTTCCATTAACGCACACCCGTGTAAAGTATTTATATCCACAGTTTCCTGTCCCCTTATAGCCTCGAAAATCAAATTTTTCCCTCGGGTAGGATAAAAATTTCGCATAAATGTATCGTTTTTAAGGTCGTAATAATGGAATATTAACAAAGGTTGAAATAATCACTATTTTATTTCTTTATATACAGGATGGCGCGAATTTAATTGAACGCTATTGAGATTTTCTAAAATATTGAAAAAGAATCGCACTTGTAGCATACTTTATTGTTCTTCATAAAACGTCAAGCTCAATAACTTTCATAGTTTTCTAGTTCCGGTGGCTAAAAGATAAAGTAGAAATTTGAGCATCACTTTAAAGTTTAGACAAAATAAAAATAATCCCCATTCCAAAATGGAGCCCAAAAATATGATTCGTTGATTTATTAAAGCAAGATTTTTAGAAACAAATATTTTAAAAAATTTTTGAACTCGCATATCAAGTTATAATAAAATGATTCTACATCCATTAAAAAGGGAATAAAAAATACTATAAGCGTAATTTTTTTCAAAATTTTTAAAAATAAATTGTAAATTTGTGCCTAGGAAGAGACTCTAATAAAAAAAAAATGAAAAAATCAACATGGTAGTTTCTCCCTTTTCGCAAACCAACAATTTTTTTCCTAAAATATTGAAAAAAATTGCCCTTATAGCATATTTCCTTGTCTTTCATAGGACGTTAAGCTCGTTGTTATAACTTTTATAGTTTTCTAGTTCCGAAGGCTAAAAGATAAGAAAAGTAGAAATTTGAACATCACTTTAAAATTTAGACAAAATAAAAATAATCCCTATTCCAAAAACATCTATGGAACCCAAAAATATGATTCGTTGATTTATTAAAGCAAGATTTTTAGAAACAAATATTTTTAAAAAAATTTGAACACTCACATTATGAAAAATATAAGTCAACTCCATTAAAAAGGGAAAAAATAAGAAAATTAGAAATTTGATAATTATTTTAAAGTTTAGACAAAACAAAAATAATCGCTTTTCCACAAACACCCATGGAGCCCATAAATATGATTCGTTAGCTTAATATTTTTAAAAAAATTTGAACTCGCATAACAAGAAAAAAATAAAAGCCAGTTTTTGTAAATAAATTACATTTTATTAAAAAAACAACAGTATTTTAGGAAATATTTTGTATATAAAATTTTTTTATTAAATAAATATTCATATTTAATAAAAAAATCGTCTTTTTTCAAAACTGGTAATTTTTACTCCAAACATGAATTTATTTTTATTATTTTATTTAAACTCGACCTAACATAGGGCAGCCAAATTTTTAAAACAACGTTTCATATTTGAAGGGCCACCCTCATTTTTTTTACTATCCAACCTTGTAGAATGTGCCAAGTGGCAACTTGGAATATTTTACGGCAGATAAATAAAATGATATCCAATCAACAGATACGTATACGCTAAGCTATATGTAGTTATTTTCTTTACATCTTGGTATGCATAATACGTGATTTTTATAAAATATAAACGTGGAACTAGTCAATAACGATTTCATCCTGTATAATACTCCCATTTGTGACCCCTTCCATATTGGGTAAATTTCCCATTTCTTCTCCGGCTCTACTGCGTCGGTATTTATGGTAGCGTTCCCTTGACTGTATCCCTCATCATGTCCAATATCCGAAACGTCACGAGAAGATATAGGTCGTGTAGGATTTTACCCTGTTGATAGTTCTTCAAATTATCATTGGCATTGTCTATCCTTCTTTCAGTTAAATTAATACGTAGTGACAATTTTTTGTATTTTTTCTCGTGCTTACTCATCTAGGGATATAATACACTGGTGTTTTTTTCACAATATTCTTAAGTTTTAAACCAGCTGCACCTAAAATTTTAAAATGTATACCGAAAATGATAAAATAGTCGAACATACCAATCAACGAGTGCCAATTTCCGGTTGTGGAAAAATCACTCCAAAATTCTTCTAGGCCCCTTTCTTCGGCACTTAATACGCCGAAATGGCGATGATATAAGCATAGTCGTCTCGATCTACAGGCTCCCCACTTCCCAATTTATTTCCAGGACCCAAATATCGATAATATAGTAAGAGGAAGCGCGGAGGCATACTGTGGAAAGATTGTTGCTAAAGGTGTCTTATACATATATAGAGATGAATTAAAAATCGAAACTAGCAAACGTCTAGTTGTTACGTTTATTTTTCCTTGAGCCACACTATAATTCATCTTCTCGCCTTGTATATTTTTAAATCCTAATTTATTTCTATTTTTGGTCTATTATTAGAAAACACTATTTCGACCTAATATATTCCACCTCTTTCGAAAATAAGATCTATAAAACGTTTTCCCGCCTCCATTTCGTCCTAATTCTATTTTATTATCTTACAATTATTTATCTATCTGTTGTTGATACAGTAATATACTTCCCCTCAAAATTTTGGGGATTCATGGAAACATCAAAAATTTTTTGGTTGTCACAGCACATCAACTGCTATTTTGCAAGCCACGTTATATTTCCACGGCAACATCAACAAATTTTTTTGTTCTCGCGGTACCTCAACTGCTATTTTTCACGCCACGTGCTATTTTCAGAGAAACATCAAAAAATTCTTAATTTTCACGGCATCTCAACTGCTGTTTTGCTTGCCACGTGCTATTTCACGACACAAATTGTATCTCACCTCCCGTTAGTGCTTGAGTTAATTGTTCATTTGAACAATAGTTTTTTTCCTTATAAATAATCTGCCATAAAAACGTTTTTCCTTTTATAAATAAATTCAGATTAATTTCCATTCTAGTTTACTTTTTCTCCAACCTAAAAAAAAATAAATGGCAGATTTTTGCAATACATGGATAAGCCCTCTCATACCGAAAAAACTTATGTCATCCTTTAGAGAATGCTCAACATGGTAACGGGGCTCTTTCAGAGTTAACCGCATCCCCTAAAGAGAGCAAAAACCGCTCCCGAAAGGGGTTAATGCGAATACGCCATCTCATATTGACAAAACCTGCATCGCCCCCAGTTTTTTGGGATGCTGAATACGATGGTAGTGCAAAAATAATAGATAGTCACGCCATCTATCGTATGGTTGATGGGTACCAACCAGGCAAGCCGTTTATCAGAATACACTTCTGTAAACGGGTCTATCCAAGTAAAACTTGGTAGCCAGCAGATGTCGTTACCCATCATCCATCATAATGCCTAGGGGGCAAGCGGGCACCTCGCAATAATATCAAAAACAAAGACAGTAAGTTTTTGAAACTATGCACTCCAACCATTACCATACATGTTTCATCCTTTCGGAATCTTCAGTGGCACTTATTATTATTATTATTTTTGGAATACATAGAAATACTTGGGGTATTCAGACAGAGTGAGTTTTTGAAATTATGCATTCCGACAAAGTGCCACTGAAGATTTCGAAAGGATGAAACATGTATGGTAATGGTTGGAGTGCATAGTTTCAAAAACTTACTGTCTTTGTTTTTGACGATGGTAGTGATTTAAACTTCTTTCGGGTTGACCCCACCTCATAAACGGCCCAAAATAAACTCCGCATGAGGTAAAACCAGAAGACGTCGTTTTATACCAATACAATCTCTTTCATCCCCACTTTTAGAGTATGCTGAACACGATGGTGATACTGGATCGTCTTCCCGAAGCAAACTACCCCCTCAAACTGCCAAAAACTCAGCTCTTATCTGGTGTACTTATCATAAAATCGGGTATCAAAGTGGTAGTTTTTGATAATATGAGGGATTAGTTTACTTCTGGGTGAAGGTCAAAGATCACCATCATGTTCAGCATCCGTTTGGAAGTTGGGGACAACTCTAAAAAAGTTTAAACTACCGCCATCGTGCTCAGCATCTTCCAAAATGTGGAATCACGTAGGTTTTATTGATATGAGACGGCGTATCAACGATTTAACCCTTTCGGTGGATTTTTTATCTTTTTAAGGGGTGCGATTAACTTGGACAGAGTTTAAACCACCGTTATCGTATTCAGAATCCTCGAAAAAGGGGGGAGAATTAGTCTCGTTACGTTCTGAAATATTTTATTAGACTCATAGAATCCACTATTATCTTTTTCCCACTCATTTTTAAGAAGACTGTTTTTTTTTAAGAGGATACAAATGGGACAAAATAAAAAAAACAAATTAGATGCACATGTTTCTAGAGCTTTCCCTCATTTGTTTCCCTTCCTTAAAAAAATGGAGAAAATAGCGGTTTTTACAAAGAGAGAACGAGTGGAAAGAAGATATTTGAAGGAAAGTCTTATAAAAATTAGATGCGCAGATTTCTTGAGATTGATTGACTTCATTGCTCCAAACCTTGTTTCGCAGGTGGAGGGGATATTTTTTTGCTCACTCTTCTTTACTGATTTCTTCTTGTTTTAAACTTTTTATCCACTCTTTTCTCATTCTTTTTCCCCTACTTTTTTTACTGATTTCTTTATTTTTAAATAATTCATCACAAAATTTTTAAAAATCTTAAGAACATAACATTTTACTAAAATTATACAATATTGCCATTTTTATTGTATCAGTTCAAATACTAAATATCATTTTTTTTTATTACCTATTAGTACAAATAATTCTACTTGCTGTGTTCTACAGACCGAAATGTAAGTTCTGACTTAAATACATCAGCACCATATACAAAAAAAGAAGAAAAGAGTATCTAAATGCAGCAAAAGATCGCAGAGATCAGCAGGCGTCTATAGAATTCCGTGTACATATAGAAAAGTGTATGTAGGACAAACAAAGAGATGCATTGGCACACGAATAAATGAACACAAACGAAGGACAACCTGCAGTCACTGAACCCATATTATCTGAGACCACAAGATTATTTTCGAAAACACCGACCTACCAGCAACATCCAGATGTTACTCGACCAGGTTGAATTTGGAAGCAATAGAAATATATAAAATGCAAAGAGAACTTTAATAGAAAAGAAGAAACAGCAACATTACGTAGGATCTAGCATACAGTACTAAAGAGCGCGAAAATAAAAAGACCAAATACCAGTCGCGCCAAAAAACACCCACAGATACGCATGTAAATGTCATACTCGAAGCGAAGGAGTGTTCAGTTTCAGTTGATACGTCACAAAAAATACCTTGTCTACGAAACTGAAGATGGCTGCCGCAGTTGCAATCGAAACGTTTGAGAGTAATAACCAAAGAAGACGACGACATAACAGCCCAGAAATAAACAATTATATATTTTATCCAATTGGAAATAAACAATTATATATTTTTTACCCAATTTTAAATCTGAATCATTTCTAAGAAAATTAGGGGCCTAATGTCATATTTTATGGTACTTATCATAAAAAAATAGTTTTTTAGGTTTGTAAACAAAAAACTTTAGCAACTTTAGAAATAAAATTATTGTGTTTTGACATTGATAAATTTATCAAAACCTTTTCTCTTTTTAATTTTAATCCCTTAACTCTCCAAAATAAAGGATAACCGCTACTTTTTAATTAAACTTGTGTAATGAAGGTGTCTTAATTACTTTTTACTTTTTAGGCAGCACAATCTACTGATTTAGCGGAAATTTTTAATACAGTTCAGGTATTTTATAATAACATTTATTAACTAAATAAGAAATAAAGGTTTTTTTTTGTAGGATAGTCTAGCTTCTTATCGTACTAGTAATTCTATAAAATTAAAAGAAAGTACTTTAGCAGATTTAAAAACAAACTATGATTTTGGATTAGACTGGATTGAATTTTTCAAAGGGATTACAAAAGACGTAACAATCGACGAAAAAACTGTAGTTTACTTATCGGAACATCTTGATGCAGTTTTTAAAAAATTAATCGAGAAAAAAGCGTAAGTATTAAGTTCATACTTATTCAAATTATAACAAAAAGTAAAAAATCTATTTTTTATACTACCTTAATCAATTGTTTCTGCTTGAAATTTCGTTATATAACTAACTTTTCATACACCATTGTTCCCTAGTTAGAATTTTAGATCGCATTTGCATGTGGGGAAAGCAAGCGTTCAAAAATTTTCATCAAAAAGTTTCAACAGCACATGTAGGATATTTTAATATACTAAGTGTTTAAATTTCGTTGTTAAAATTTTATAATTTATATTATAAAATCATTTGAAGTAAATTTCCCAATACGTAACTATACTTCTAGCA
Organism: Neocrepidodera transversa; assembly: GCA_963243735.1. Taxonomy (NCBI): domain Eukaryota; kingdom Metazoa; phylum Arthropoda; class Insecta; order Coleoptera; family Chrysomelidae; genus Neocrepidodera; species Neocrepidodera transversa. The sequence continues at coordinate 17,280,740 of OY725341.1, forward strand.
ATTAATTAGTTAACCCAAAATTATAACATCAAAATAACTAACCATATTCTAACCAAATATACTATTTGATGGTGTCTTTAGTAAGTTTATTCTTGGTTGACAGACCTGTTGTAAATGTGTAAGGTGGGATTCCCATTTTAGTTTATGGTCAACAGTTATACCTAAAAAACTGGTTTCGTCTACTTGGGATATTGGTTTTGAGAACAGTTCTCCAATGTGTATACAGTAATTTGCAAAATTTGAAAAGCTAAGGTCAAGTCTATGCTTTTAGTGAAAACAAGTCATCGGTTTATCGCTACTAAAAAAAATGTTAAAGTGGATCTTTGGGGAGTTCCGTTTTGTAGCAATCTGGTAGAGGAAGTGTTACCATTTGTTCTTACACGTATCGACCTGTTATTTAGACAGTTTCTCAGAAAAATACTGTACACTTTTCTTAGGGCGGTTGGGTCCCGGGCCGATTTTTTTAAAATTTGGTACACATAATTCTCGAGTCATATGCATTGGCATTTTATACATTAACTGTGGTTTACTCTACTAATCAAGTTAGTAATTTTCTGTTCATAAATACTCATTTTAAAACATGAAATATAGACAACGATGCATTTAAACTGAATTTTGTAGAGAGCATGAAAACTATCTTCCAAAAATAACTACCAGCATACATCGTATCTCATAAATCTGTGATTTTTAGAATTCATGTATTTTTCATTAAAACACCCTGTATTAGGCTAACTTAGCACAAATTGACTCATGAACTATTAATACCTATGACCCACGACCTACGATAAACGTGACCCATGACTCATGACCTAAACCTTACAGATGTATGAAGTGTTCTATACATAATTCCGGTTATCCCATCAAAATCCGAATATTAATGACAAAGTTAGTCCCTAATACCCTTTTGTCTTTAATTCTGCGCATGATTTTGCTTCTCCGTCACACTAAAAATATATGTTTGCTTGCACGAAATTCAATTTTAATGCATTGTTTATTATATTTCATAATAATTAAAAATAATAATAAGTATTTATTATCCTGTACGTTAATAAAAAATCAATATAATAAAAATTATTCATCAAAATGCTCAAAAGAAACGAAATCTTGAATGTCTTATAGTTAATAGTTTTAAGCTATTTTTAACCCGTTTTTATGGACTTCTGATACTCATTATCATTTCTTAGTCACTGTTAGTTATTGTTAGCCAATTTTAGCTATTTTTAGCCATTTTTAGCAAATATTTATTGCTAGCTTAAGTTTCCCAACGTTTGTAATGGTTTCTAGGTAATTTTTTCCTGTTTCATCATTTTTTTACAGTTTAATAATACCTGTAGTTTTTAAAAAAATTATATGCCATGTTTATCCTATTTTGTCAATTTTCTAGAATTTCTTAGTTTTTTTTGCTTAGGTTTCTCAATGTTTCTAATGGTTTCTAGCTAAGTTTAGCCTGTTTCATCAATTTTTTAGAATTCTTTAAAACCTGCTGTAGTTTTTCACAATTTTTAATAGTTTTGAGCTATATTTTTGTTTGTTTTATCTTTTTTTTTAGCTTTTATTCAGCTTGCTATAATTTTTCACGGTGTGTGAGCCCATAATCTACAGGATAAGCATTACACCCATTCGTCGCCTGGTTGACTGAAACTAAATGGCTCGACACAAACCAAGCAGAAATATTCTTCTTCTTCACCACTGCTTTCCTTAACTTTTTTTATTTGCCTTTTTTAGGAAAACTGCTTAATTTTTTTTACTCCTTTTGCAATTTTTTTCTTTTGCCTGGCTTCGGTTTCCTCTCTTTTTCTGGAGTTTCGGTGTATATGGAAGACTTAGCCTTTTTTCGGCCATTATTTTTTATTTGTCGAGGTGGCGCTTTTGGAAACGGTCTCACCAGCTCTGGAGAATACTGTGGGTGGATGTTGATATCTATAGCGGGGATAGGGTAAGTGCCTCCATCTTTGATAGACGGTTGAGGATCTTGTCCAATAGTTGGTTGATTTCTATTTTTTGAAATTGATGGCCGAGGGACTGAAGTGGATGGCTGTGGGGCTGAAGTGGATGTTTGAGGTGCTGAAGTGGATATTTGGTAGTTTAAGTGGATGGTTGATCTGCTGAGGCGGAAGGTTGAAGGACTGTGTCTTTACTAATAGATGATGATGATTGATGGGATGTATTTTTATTAGGAAAAATATTGAGCTCTTGATCTGTGGTCTGTGTATTGATATTTACGTTTTCCAAATTATTTTCGACTATAGTTTCGTTCAGTTGTTCATTCGGAATTGGTCTGTCAGTGACATATATGCAGGTGAAAAATCTAATTCGGTAAATGTGTCCCTATTGAACGGATAAATTCCATATATTTTGAACCCAGCTTGTGTGTTTGAAAGTATAGCTGCTAAAGGTAAAGCTGTTACTACAATGCTTTGGATATCATAAATAGTAATTCTCTTACCTGGGTTATTTCTCATAAAAGCATCGCAGGAATTATTTACAGACTTTTTAAGAGGACCAAAAACAGATCTGTCCAATGGTTGTAACTTGCATGAACAGTGGGGGCAAATGATAAAAGTACTATCCCATTTTCTTTACAATAGTCCAAAGCAAATTCTTCATCTTACATCCATCCAGATCTGTTAGCAACTCCTATACTTCCAATGGGACCTCCTCTTAAAAAATGGTTTTGATATCGAACCCTTAGGAAAACAAACACAGGAGGAACATATTTGCCAAGTGCGTTAACTGCTAAAGCTACCGTAACAGATGTTCCAGGTTCACTTGATGTCAAAGCCCTAACTTGCTTCATCCCAGATTTGGCCACAACTCGATCCGGATTTTGTACTGTCGTGACCCCTGTTTCGTCTAAATTGTATATATTTTTAGCTTCAAAACTGTCTCGATCAATTACTTTAGATAATTATCAAAGAAAATGGTTACATATGAGCGGTTAAAGCTCGTAGCTCTAGATAAGCTCGAAAGCTAATTTTCTTACTTCTTTGGGACAGAAACCATAATAAATATCTGCAGATGTCATCAAATATTTGGCAAGATCTGATTCTTAAGAATCTGATAATAATATCGACGCTGGTTTATAGCACATAATAACAATTTTGCCATCAAGTATAGACTCTATCTTTTTTTATGAAGGATTAAAGATACATGACATAGTCCAAAATTTAGAGCTGCAGAACGAAGTTCCTTGTAACACCTCATTATACGCCTGTTCGTACATTGCTATAGTGTTTTTTTTGCTCGGTTTCTAGGCATCTCTGGGTCAATTGTACCAGTACAATCGACCCCAACTATACTGGTACAATTGCCCTAGTTAGTTAATCGACCAATAAGTTTGCTTTCCTGTTGACAAAGCTTTAGCTCCATATTCATTGGAAGTTTTTAAAAGTTCTTTTCCTTTTGTTGTAATTAGCCTACTAAATCTGGTGTTAAACTATTCTATATATTTTTTAGAAACCTTCAACCATTATTGGACCTATGGTACAACACAGTACTATATAAAAACATTGTAATAGAAAAAGAAATCGATAAAAGAGGACACCATTGTTTGGACATTACTACTCAATTAATGCCAGAAGTATCTTCGGCTATAATAGCAGAACTAAACATGGATAGAGAAGATTTATACAAAGAGGCAGAAACTTTAATGAAAAATCTAACAGTTAATTTTTACGAATCTGTAGTAAGAGCTAATATGACACATGAATCCGCTGTAATTATACAAGACAGGTTGTCTGAAATTGATTTAATAATGCCGCTGTCTGTTGAAGTTGATGGAATGAATTATTTATCTGTGTTTGATAAGCAAGATTCGTATCCGAAGAAATTGATTAGTTTGTTATCACATTTTAGAAAAATATTGTATTCGTTAGATCAAACTATAGTTATAGGATCACCAGTGTAAGTATTTATCGCTTTAGAATATTTTGTACTACATATAATTATAATTTTTATAGGTTGAAGTATTTTATAAATGCTTTTGAAACAAAACCGCAAAGTTTTCCTCCATCTAGAGTAGTAGGTAAGTTAAAATTTGAATCAATCTAAGAATTTTGCTGAATCTTAAACCTGATAAAGGCAATCAAAAATTAAGTCAATAAAACAAATTTGTAAGCAGTTGTTTCTTTTACTAATATTTTTACAGTCTTTCAGCCTGGATTTATGCAGGAAATGTCAAGAAAGTTGCCCACGTACGTGAAAATTGCAAAAGTGGGATTACCATTGGCCGAACAAATTTCAAAACATTTTACGAAAAATGATTTTGAAAAACCACTTAATCCAAGGGAAATAGGTGTATATGATTCGATGGAAAAAACTTTCGATACAAAATATCTAATGAACAAAGTTAAATATACTGTGGGAAATGTAGATTTTGAGGTTGAGGTAAATAATTTTTATTTATATTTTTGCCCTATAACGCTACTCTTTAACTAACTGACCCTATCCTTTTTTTATTGTTTTTTATTCTATATTTTCGTATCTCCTCTTCTCTGGTTTGTTCACTTGTAGTATATTTTAAACTCATAATTTTTTCCCTAATTTACGAACTAGTTACCACTTCAATTTATTTAATACTTCGACTAAAAATATTTTTTCTACACCCGTCAAGAAAATCGAACTTTCGCTATGATTTATTAGAGAGAAATTATAACATAAATCGTACGGAAAGTAAAACTCGCAAGCTTCCAGGACTCGCCTATGGCTCGTCCTGGAATGTGAATACTTGTTCCGTAAAATGTAACTTTCGGGAATTGTTACTTTAATAACCATTAAGTAAATTGGACAATAAACTACGATGAAAGTTTGAAAATGAAACTTAACAAATTGAGGGATGATTTCTAGGTTATGAATTTAAATGAATATCCTGTACTGTATAGAAAAGCACTGATGATTTACAACCACTTATTTTTGTTAAGTTGAATTTTTTATATAACCATAAAAGCTTAAGCATCTTAAGACTGAGTCCTTTTTCGGCATTGCCCTCATTATAACGACGTTTTAATAGTTGTCATTTCTTCGGTAATAAAAGGTAAATTGGCTTAGAACATTTCCATGGCTGGACTCCATAGAATCTTAAGAATCTTGAGGTAAAGTCATCTCTTGGCTGAGTCGTCAGTACACCGAGAAAAGTAGGTCAAGTAAACTAGTTTAATTAAGAAATCCTCGCTAACCCCAATTAAATTTGTAGAATTATTCCAAAAATATTTTGTATATCTATCTATCATAAGCTAGTAGTTTAATTCGAGCAATTTAAATTTTTTTCTAAAATTGTTTTAATTATAATCAGTATAACAGATACCTGACATCAGCAAAGTATATTAACTACAATTAATAAGTTTAATTAATACACAATGACTGGTGAAAAGTTTTTTTATTAGTTTTGTGTTAAAAATGGAATTTAAAGTATTTCGCATAGAATGGGGGCTCGGGAAATTCTTAGACCGCTTTAGAGGTAAGCTTTACAAATTAATCATATTACAATATTTTCTAACAAGTTTTGTCTTGGATAAACAGAATTTTTATTTTAAATTCATATATTTAAATAGAATACATTCTTATTTTGCGTTTTGTGTTTTGTTCAGACAAATTGGATCATTTTGACTTTAACATTTAAGGTACCTATAATCTATCCAAGACAAGGTTCCGGAAATTCCCGAGACCCTATTCTATGAGATTTTTAAGTCACGCTTTTGTAACACTGTAACGCTCTTTGCGTCCTAAGGCGGTATTCTGGCGCCTTGGTTCAGGTGACGGGTTGCCTCGGGCATCATCTTAGTTTGAAGGTCACTTGTTCCGGGCAGCGTCAGTGAAGATAAAAATACTCCAGGGGTCGTTATATGGTCTCGACTATTCTATTATCGGCCACTAGGTCAGACTTTACTTGCTCTCCTGGATTGCCTACCGGAGTATTTACCGCTAGGATGTTAATTCTCAAATCCAATTAGTAAAATAAAAATCAGTTCGTAGAAAATAATTATGTGTATTAAAAAATACAATAAAGCAGGTATTTCCAGATGGGAAGAGGGAACGTGCTACCAAACAATGATCGGGAACATGGCTCCGTTAGAGGTATCGTTTTGAGGGTGAAAGGAGGTCGAGTCGTTAAAAGGGTTAAAGCAATATTATAGAGTATATTAAAAGGAGATTTTTGAGAAAAGAATGGAGGTTGTGACGATTATTATTAACGGAGATAGAATAATTAATGCTTTTCTGATTTTAAAAATTAGCCGGAATTAGTAACTTTGTTACAACACAAAACTAATAAAATTTGTCACCAGTCACTATACAACTTGTTTAATTACCGTTAATAATTTGTGTAATTATGTTAAGTAAAATATTTAATACTCCCAATAAGTTGGATTTCTAATGTGATTAATTTTTGGTTACTAACGGTTAGTTTGCTATTTCTTATTAAAGTGTTTAATTACCTTAAGTTAACTAACCCTAATGATTACAATTAAAGCCCTTTTTATTGTCATAACTAAACATTTGTTGAGTCCTAACACGTATTAAAGTTTTTATCTACTATAATTAAAGTCTTAATAATGCTGAATAAACTTTTTCCTCAGTGTAGAATAGCTATGATACTTCAAGCTCACCCCTTATGAAAAATAATAAGGGAAATAGATAAGCTTCGTTTTGGTAAATTTTTTGTCAACATTAAGGTTACTCGTGACGTAATTAGCCTGCGCTGAACGAGACTGGATCCATTTTTAATCAGCTTCTGATCAGATTTGATCCGCGTACGTCTCGTCTAGTTGAGGATGATTTACCAGAAGAGACCTTAGCTATTTCCTATGTTGTTTTTCATAAGAAGTATCATAGCTATTCTATTGCAGTCATTATAAAAATATTTTTGTATTTGGTCATCATTTATTAATTAGGATACTTTATATTTTTGTTACATTTAGCCCAAGGCAATTTATACTGAATTTGTTTTTATCACTAAAATATATGTCACATACATATTTTTATCATGTTAACTTTTTTTAATATACCCACAAGAAGTTTTGAAATAATCTTGTTCGCAGTGTCTAGATTCTTATTCGTTATTGTTGTGTTCAAATAATTTTTAAACATCGTTTTTAACGTCTTTAGGAAAGTATAAGTTAGGTTTAAACATTTTTGCGTTAAAATTATTCTAACAAAGATGAAGAGACCAATCAGCAATTCAAATTATCGGTAACATAGCTTGTTAAAAAATGGGTTCCTGGAATAGAGTATAAAAATTGTGGGGTAAAATGGTGGTAAATGAAGAACATATAAAAGTATGGAAAAATGAAATTAATTAAATTGTGGATAAGTGATAAACTTAGATTTTCATAGAAATCGCAAATGTACTCAGTATCCTCTTCATCACTATTAATTTCTGCGCATTTTAAGCATGAAGAACATTGATTCCACCGTTGGGGTGAAACGTTGTAACCATAGAGACCGTCATTTTTTTCTCGACTTCTTCTATCTAAATTGATCATGATGAAAGATCCAAACGAATTGGCTTAATATTAACAAGAGGACTGGAACTAGCAAATCATTATCCTGACTTAAAGTTGATGTCCTTGGAGGGTTTTGTGAAGTTGATGGTAAAAGGGTAGCACCAATTCTATCACAAAAACCATCATTTTTAAATTTGAAGCTTCATTCTGGCAAAAATTGTGTTAATTCAAGGTCACGTGCCATTGTTCTTATCAGCTTAGAGATAACGTTGACGTATGGTACTGATAGCGATGGCTTGTTGTTTTAGCAGATCATCTGACAAGGCTGAAAACCAGATCAGCTGTATCTGACAGAGCGGAAGACTAGACCAGATGTAACTGAAGTACATGAAGACTAGACCAGATGCTAAAGTACTAATGCAGTAAAATTGTTTAAAAAAAATCACTTTACTTATAGGTTCGCTAAAAGAGTCTAAAACCGGAAATACAATAAATAAAATAATTATTAAATTAAGTTTATGAATAATCCTAATGGATTTAACAGAAGATTATTGTTAAATTCATCATTTTCATGAATATCCTCTTAGTAATTTCGGTAGTTTTATAAAATATTTACAATCGTAGGTCACATTTATACAAATTTAGTACTAAATTTTTAATTCTGACAAATATGCCGCCATTTATACGAGGGATATCAAACAATTAAACCATAAATAGGTAGAAACCTAATAAAATTATTTGGAAACAAAAATTTTATTTTATTATGCTTGAAATTATATTTACAATAAATAAACAATTATTAAATTGAGTTTACGAATAATCCTATTGGATTTAACAAAAAACAAAAACTATTGTTAATTTCATTATTTTCATGATTATCCTCTTAATATTTTCTGTAGTTTTATAAAATATATACAATCGTAAGTCACATTTATACAAATTTAGTACTAAATTTTTCATTCCTAAAAAAATGTCGTCATTTTTACGAGGTGTATCAAACAATTAAACCATAAATAGGTAGAAACCTAATAACATTATTTGGAAACAAACATTTTATTTAATAATGCTTGAAATTATATCTGCAATAAATAAAACAATTATTAAATTGAGTTTACGAATAATCCTAATGAATTTAACAGAAAATTATTGTTAATTTCATCATTTTCATTATTATCCTCTTAATAATTTTTGTAGTTTTATAAAATATTTAAAATCGTAATTCACATTTGTACAAATTTAGTACTAAATTTTTCATTCTGACAAATATGGCGTCATTTTACGAGGGGCATCAAACAATTAAACCATAAATAAGTAAAAAACTACTGGATTTTACGTACGATTAATTTCATCATTTGCATGATTATCCTCTTAATAATTTCTGTAGTTTTATAAAATATTTATTATCGTAAGTCACATTTATATAAATTTAGTAATAAAATTTTTATTCTGACAAATATGCCGTCACTTTTACGAGGGGTATCAAAAAATTAAACAATAAAAGTAAAAACCTAATAAAATTGTTAAGAAATACAATTTTTATTTTATATTAAGCCATTTAGGACTGTCGGACTAAACTGGTTCAACCATCGATCGTACTAGCCTTTGGGATATTTTAGCGTTAGCGGAAGGAATGACTGTTAACTGTTACAGTGGCGCAGCCAGGGGGGTATTTTAGTTAAAATCCCCTCACATCCACACATATGTTTTGTTTTCTATAGTTTTCTGTAAAATATTCTCGTAATACTTTTGATAACCCCCCCCCTAATAGATAAAAACCCCCCTAATAGGTAATTCTAGCTGCGCCACTGAACTGTTACGCACCTAGTATATTGCTGCATAATGGTATAGTTATGATGAATTCCACTAGATGGCAAATTATATTTATTATATTACTACTTCTTGTTATGTTTCTATTAGTTACAATAATATAGTTTTGATGGTTTTTTGTTTTAAATATTTTATTTGATTTGTAGGATGGAACCGGAAATCATTTGAGTTATGATGAAATTTTTGCTGATAATACGGCTTTTAGATTAGATACAGACACTTTTAACGAAGATAAAAAAATGGAGCACTTACCATTCATGCAGGATTATTCACGAGCAGAAGCGTTTGTGATAATTTCTTTACAAGGTATTTTTTTTTATTTTTGATTATGAACCAGATCTTAATAATTAATTATAGTGCAATTTTTGTAATTTTTTATAAAAAAAATTGTAACATTCTTTTTATTAATGTTTTGTTTGGGGACAATGATAAAAAAAAATTAAATATTAATTGTTCAAATTTGGATCTAATTGTGGACAAATTAAAATTGATAAAATTAAAAAATTGCTCTCTATATTTTTGAAATTTTTAATGTACTTTTGAATTTTTTTTTTATATTTTTGAAATTGTCGATATATTTTAGATATTATTTAATTTTTTAACATTTTTTTATTTTTTTATTTAAAATGGTTCAGTTTTTTTTATTTTTTAATTTTAATTTTAATGTTTGATTAATAAGTTCTTAACATTTTTAAAGTTTTTGAAATTTTTTTAATTTTTTGCAGTTTTCAAAATTTTTGAAATTATTAATATGTTTTGACATTTTCGATATATTTCTGACATTTTTTTGAATAGTTGAATTATTTTTAAATGTTTGATAAATAAAAGTTCTTAACATTATTAAAATTTTTGAAGCTCTTAAAATTTTTGAAACTTAAAATTCTCGGAATTTATGAATATTTTTTGGAATCTTCAAAATTTTTGAAAATATTAATATATTTTGACATTTTCGATATATTTCTGATATTTTGAATTTTTTTTACATTTTTTAAAATTTTTAAAAAAAAATTTTTGAAATTTTTAAAATAGTATGTGAAATTTTTGATATAAGTATTTTCAAAAATTTTTATTTAATTTTTTTTATTTTCGAATTATTTTTAAATGTTTAATAAATAAGTTCTTAACATTTTTAAAATTTTTGAAACTTAAAATTCTCGGAATTTATGAATTTTTTTTTGGAATCTTCAAAATTTTCGAAATTATTAATATATTTTGACATTTTCGATATATTTCTAATATTTTGAAATTTTTTTAGATTTTTTAAATTTTTTAAAAAATTATTTTTGAAATATTATGTGAAATTTTGGATATATTTTCAAACATTTTTATATTGATTTTTTTTATTTTCGAATTATTTTTAAATGTTTGAAAAATAAGTTTCTAACATTTTTAAAATTTTTGAAGCTCTTAAAATTTTTGAAACTTAAAATTTTCGGAATTTATGAATTTTTTTTGCAATTTTCAAAATTTTTTAATATATTTTGACATTTTCGATATATTTCTGATATATTGAAATTTTTAACATTTTTTTTATTTTATTTTATTATAACTATGATTTTATTAATTTGATATCGATATTTCTTTTTATTTAAATTTTATTGTTACAGAATATTGTCACAAAAATACTCTTGCTGATTTCGTTGAAGATTATTACAATAGAGAATTACCGGCTCCAGTCAAACTAAGGAATATAGTGAAGAACTCTGAATTTTATGCAAAGTTATTTAAATGTACTGAGCCATTTGAAAGAAAACAGTTTCCTTATATAAATCCAGCAAATCCTTAAAATTGTGTTTTATTTATTTTTTTATTAATTGAGAAATTTAATACATATTGAAGCAGTTTTGATAATATGGTTATGCCGCGCTCACAATATTTTTAACGCCAGCGCGGGTATAAGAAATCTCTAATGCTTGAGCGGGTATTAAGTAGTCCATTTTGTATTTCACATCTAATCAATTAATATACAACTTTATATTTAATTTAGGTTGAACTACTTAAATAAATACTTAAATATATTAACATTTTCTTCTACCACGAGAAGAGAGACATGACGCGAGGAAATAAGAAGAGGATATCAAGTGAGTATGAAATTAAAATATATTGAGTAGAGGAATATTGAAAATACAGGGTAGCACAAAGAATACTAGGTGGTAAACGTGTTAACATCAATCCAGAATTTCGAAGGACCAAACATCTTGGGTAGAAGTTAAACCAATATGAATGTTGAAATAAAAATAGTATTTGAAATTTTATTTAATTTTTTCTAAGAAACATGAACAGCAAAAATATAAAGCGGCACATTACGTTTAATTATCACTTCACTATCACTGTAAAAAATATTTACATTTTTTAGTATGAAAACTCATAAAACTTTTTGGGTGCGGTTAACACCATTTTTTAATATGAAGAAGCTTTTTTGATCTAGTAAAGGCATGACTGATTCGATTCACTGTCTGACTCTGGATGCGTGAGAGAGTGTGTGATCTGATTTTTATCGGAGTGGAGGGTTGGTAGTTTTTTATATGTATGAGAAATGTGACGTGGTACGTAAATAGCCTTGAATTAACATATCTATATTTTTGTTGCTTATAATAATGGGATAATATGGTAGAAAGATAATCTTGCATAGCAACAGTCGCTTGTATATTTTATTTTTGTTAGGTACTTTGCAAGCAGGCAGACAAAAGTCTGAGAGAACGACGGAATAATATTGTGTTGATTTTAAATCTATAAGAATTAAATTTAAATTAGTTTGTGGTTCCTGGATAATATTCCAGTGCAATTTATCCAAATTTATTTAATATTGAATAAACAAACTTAGTGATAAAAAATATATTAGCTATATCGCAAGAACCTATTGTATAAAAAAAGTTATACAATAAATATTGTCTATATTATAACTGTAATTGATGATAAAATAGATAGAAGGTGTATAGAAGAGAAGAAGGCCAGATCGTTGGCTTTAAATAGGAGCAACTTTGAATTGCTTTACAACAGATTAAGGATGCTACTGAAAAAACATTCGTTGGAAAGCTTCAACATCAAACATTTAATGTAGGAATTTGGAAGAATTCCAAAGAACATGCAGGGAACAGAGAAATTGTCGGATTTGGTACAAAATTTAATTAAACGAAATATGGAAATAATGAGAAACCAACTGGAATCCGACAATAATCCGTTCCCTGTATTTGGAAATACACAAGAAGACGACAAGGTGAATTCTATGGAGTTCCATGAAGCAGGTTTTGAAGAAATTGAAAGTTTCTCTTGCCCAAAATGCAACAAAACTTTCAAGTCAAAACCTGCTTTATGGGACCATATGAGGATCGACTAATTTATTGTTAATTTAATTTTGTAAATAAATAATACAGTGTGACTCACAAAGTCTGGTAAAAATTTTTTTTATTCAGTTGACAGAAAACTTTATTCTTGATAAAAGTTGGTGCATTGCGTAAAACTGCTATTGCGAGCGTCAAATTTTCAATTTTCTAAATGGTATACAGGAGCGGACAAAAAAAATTTTTTCTACAAGCGAGCGGAAAAGTGTACTTTTCCGTACGCATTTGAGTGCGGAAAGTTGTACTTTTCCGCAATGTCAAATTAAGTTGACAACTTGTAAATTAATTCTTGCTTGGTTACTATGATTACTTTTAGTCTAATGTTTTATTTATTAAGAAGCACTAAGAAAATTTTTGTTTAATGACAAAAAAATATTTTTGCTAAAATTTTTTTTAATTCTAGGCGCTTGTAGAAAAAATACTGTTCCTAACACTTGCGTAAAGTATCTTTTCCCCACTTAATTGCATGCCCGAACTCCGCTTCGCGTCGTTCGGGCAACTGCAATTGCGTGCGGAAAAGTATAACTTTCCGCACTTGTTAGGAAAATAACTGATTTAGGAAAGTTGTTTAGAATTAAAAATTACACTTAGATTTAAAATTACAGCTTTCTACTCAAAAAAGCCATTTTTTTATGTTTTTAGCCTAGCTCAAAATAATGTCATTTCGGATGCACTTTAGGGGCCTTCCTTCAATCACTATAATACATTTTGGTTAAAAAAATTTGGTTTTCTTCGTTATTTTTACACCATTCTCGGCCTTTTTTTTACATTTCTATGATTTTTTTTTTGGTACAAAGTTTTATTTTCTTTTTTTTCCATTTTTATTTTCAAAACTTCATTTTGTTTAGTTAATTTTAGATAGATTTTGTTTTACACCGTTAAATTGAAAAATATTTTTTTGACGTAAATAAGTGAACGTTATTTACATTTTGGTAATAAAAACTTTTGGGTATCATTTTTTACCCATTTTCATCAATTAATTCATAATTTTCGTTTTTATGTACATGTCTACAGGGTGAAATTTCAACTTTGCACCAAGAAAAAACCAAAAATCATAAAAATTTTAAAAAAGGCCGAGAACGGTGTAAAAATAACGAATAAAACCAAATTTTTTAACCAAAATATATTAAAGTGATTGAAGGAAGGCCCCTAAAGTGCATCCGAAATGATATTATTTTGAGTTAGGCTGAAAATATTAAAAAATGATTTTTTTGCGTAGGAGGCTGTGATTTTAAATCTGAGTGTAATTTTTAAATCTAAAGAACTTTCCTAATTATTTTTTTTTATATTGTCAAAAATAAGTCTACTTTACTCTTGGTCCTATCTTTTGTCCGCCCCTGTATACCATTTAGAAAATTGAAAATTTGACACTAGCAATAGCAGTTTTATACAATGCACCAACTTTTATCAAGAATTTTCTGTCAAATGAATAATAAAAATGTTTCCCATATGGTGCAGACTTTTTGAGTTTTTGAGTATATAATAATTGACAAAATATAAAAAAATATTGCTCTAATTTTAAGATTTTGTATATATGTAGAATATTAAATTGGCGAAATAATAAATACCGCGAAAAAATGTACAAAAACCACTTTATAATAAAACAAACAAAAATAATTAAATTACAATTTAATATATTGTAAGATTTAAGTTTAATTTTAAATTTGTAAATAGTTTTTAATTGTCAAAAAAATAAAACAATATGGCTATAATTTTAAGATTGAATATATTTTAAATAATAAATTGACGTAATAAAAAATATTACGATGTATTATTTAAGAAAAAATGAAGTCTAAAATCCCACAAAAAAATTTACAAAAACCACTTTATAACAAACAAAAATAATTAAATATCTACAACATAAAAATATAAAAACCCAATAAGAATCAAAATTCACAGTAAAAAATACCACAAAAACGATTAAAACATCCCTAATATAGTTATTTTCCTAACAAGTGCGGAAAGTTATACTTTTCCGCACGCAATTGCATGTCATGCAATTAAGTGGGGAAAAGATACTTTACGCAAGTGTTAGGAACAATATTTTTTCTACAAGCGCCTAGAATTAAAAAAAAATTTTAGCAAAAATATCTTTTGGTCATTAAACAAAAATTTTCTTAGTGTTTCTTAATAACTAAAACATTAGGCTGAAAGTAATCATAGTAACCAAGCAAGAATTAATTTTTAATCATTTTATCATTTATAAAATCAGTGCGAAAAGTAACTTTTCCGCACAGTCAAATGCGTGCGGAAAAATATACTTTTCCGCACACTTGTAGAAAAAACCAATATTGGCAATGTCTAAATTCAATCGATTAACTATGTATTCTTTCACACAACTGAAACATTCGAAATACCAATAACTACAACCGATTATTTCCGACAATCGATTACCCACCCTTACCGACTTTGGCAATTTCCATCATTCGCTTGTGACGTCATTTTTGGAAAATCTTTAATATGGCTTTTCCGAACGGTTTATAATACGAAAATATTCGCCTATTTTTTCCCAACACTAGGCTGAAAACTACAGTACAATATATGGACGAATAAACTTTTTATGAACAATGGGAAAAAGTACTAAAAATTAAAAGTGGTTACGTTTTTTTATTAAAAGCTTTTTTTAAAAAAAATTCACTACAGAAAGAACCAGCTCATTTTTCCCGGCCCGCAGTCGATCAAGATAAAAGATATGAAAAAAAGCAGATCAAGCAAATCAAAATAAAGAAGTGAAAGTGATACAGGAGTCAGAAGAAAAAATGGAATAGCAGAATACTAAAATTTTATATATAGCAAATTCATTTATTTTATTTAATATTTTATAGAACCCAATCTAAATAAGAGATTCAGTAAATCATTACAATATATTGAACAAAAGTGTTTTCTTGGAAAATGTAAATGCGCGGTTTTTCTTAAAATCTGAAAACAATTTATTCACAAATTGTGAATATGATAAATCTAATAACCAGTTCTAAAGTTACAGGGTTGTCCCATGACCTAGGCTACCTATAATTTTATTAGCATAATATTGATGTCAGAGATGATGCCTCATAAACTTATAGTTCAAGTTATTAACTAGTTTCTTTATTTTCATGGATATATTTTCCAAAAGTTCAAGTACAAATCTAATAAAACTTTTGTTAGATGATAAGTATCGCATTCTAGTATTGTTGAATTCCTTCACATATACTAAACTTCCAATATTTCATTTTTCTTTCTCGTCTAAATAAATAATACATTTTATAAGATATGACGTACAAAATACATGTCGATATTGCATATCAAACAGCATAAAAATTGTTCCAAATTGCATATTCTATTTGTTTTTGTTGATGTAAAATATTATTAGTAGTAATATTAGAAAATAGTAGGAATAAATTAAGAATTTAATTGAATTCAAAACACGCGCGTTGTTTTTTTATTCAATATTTATGGTAAATCATGAACGAATGTTAAACAATTAAAATATACAAAATTTAGAAATCAGTTTTTTATTAATTTATTTATAAGAATAAAATATTAATTCTTGATTACAGGATATATTAATGGGAAATACTGACAAGGTAATAAGAAAATTAATAGTTTAATTATATTATTAAATTTTTTAATCAGATTTATTTTTAGTTAAAAAAATTTACTATACACATCACTAGTTGTGATTCTGTTATATAATTATTTTTAATAATTGAAACAATTATATATATACAGGGTGTTTCATTGGGATAAGGTCATACGTTAACAACAGATGAAGGCAATTTCAAAGAAAAAAAAAACCGCACGCAAAATTATTTATTTCTAAATTTACGTTTCTAATGTTTTCATGATTTATTCTTGTTCACTTTTTAGGTGAGTTTCTTCTTTTTAATTTGAAGTCCAGCCTTATTGTTTTAGTTTTTCAGCCAGTGGTCTCCTACTTTTCCTCCTTTCGTCTTTGTCTTTTGCGTCAAATTCAATCTGTCAATTGTCATTTTCATTCGCCATTTACCATTAACTGCTGCATAGTAGCATTTCAAAAAAAAATTTCAGTAGTTTAATTTTATTAACTTTTATTTGTGCATCGTAGGATGCACTCCGATGTGTACATTTACATACTTTATCCTCCAGAATGGAGTGTTTAATTAATTTTTAACAGTTAAAGTTTTTAACTAGTTTTTTATTTTATAATGTGATTTCTCATACCATCACATTGAATATTTTCTTTATTCTTACTGTAAGTACACTTTTCTAACTATTTGTCTAATTGTAACCTAACTTGGTTTATGTTTGTATTGTAGGCCTGATGATGGCCATCGTTATGGCCGAAACATGTCGCCCCCAGTTTAACTGATGAATAAATGTATGTGGTATGACTTTGAGTTTTAATATTCGTTGAATTTCAAAGAAGCCTACTTGATTTATAACAATGATTAATTTTTTTCAAATTATTTCTACACTTCTAACTTATAAAAAACCCTGTATATTTGTTTGCTATTTGAGAAACAGTTACTTAATAACTTGTCGAGTCTGACCACGTAAATAACAATTTTTTATTGAACGTATTATAAACAAGTACTATGTTTCTTATTGTCACATTACTGACCGCACCTTACAGGTATAATTAGATAACTCTTATTTTGTAGTTTACAGTGGTCATTTTTTTATTAAGCAAGTGCAACTATTAAATAAATTTATTTTGATTGAAATATATCCGAAGGTAATGAACAAAAAACAGTTTTGTTTGAAAAATTAACCAGTTGCATTTGCAGATTGATATTCTGAATAAAACCCGAAATTTTAGCTTGAGGGTTTTATTCATTGAACATCAACCTTCGAATTTAACGAGTTGAATTTTCTAAAACTATTTACCTAAGGAAAAATAGATAACTTTAATAAACTATAAACGATTTTCGATTTATAGTTAATCACATTATTTCTTAAATATTGATATTTTCTAAATTTTCGTTAATAAATCTATAACAGTACTAATAGTCTAGTCAACAAGTGCTTTTTGGGTCAAACTTTTTTCCGCCTTATGATTTTTGAAAAAAGTCAGGAACCGCGTGAAAAAGTTATAAACAATTAATTGAAAAAAGGAGTTTGGTTTTTTGCAAATATCTCAAAAACTGTTTGACATTTTTCAAATTTGAAAAAAGATTCAAAAAAGGAGAAAATTTACCAAAAAAAAACTATACCTTCCGGAACTACAGGACTAATATTATAAAAATTTTTTGACCGTCGATTATTGTTCATAAATCTATCTAGTAGATGCATGAATTTTTTCAATTTTTAATTTTTATGTTTAATAAGTTTATTCATTAAAAGTCCAAAGTGGGCAGCGCTTACGCAAGCCGGAGTCACCGTTTTCGGCCGCATTTTCAACACTGGGAAAATTAAAAATATTGGTCCTACAGTTTCTTTTTGGTAAAGTTTCTCCCCTTTTTGAATCATTTTTCAAAGAACCCCGCACAAACCTAATGGGAATTATCTCCTGGTCAAATTGGCTGAAATTTGGATATGTTGTTCGTTTCGGCATCCTGAATAAAACTCTCAATGGGCACAAAGCTTAATTTTGCTTATTTTGGCTCCTGCGGAGCTCCAACGCTCGACGGATATACCATTATTTGCTACTTAAAAGGGTAATCTCTTCGAAAGTTTATTTTTTGTTTTTGAGGTTGCTGAGTTCAAAAGTGACGTTAGAAAGACGATATTGACAGTTGACAGCTGTCAACTAACTGTCAAACAACATGTGATCATCAAAAATGATAAAATCCACATGTAAATGTATGTGTTTGAGGTTGCTGAGTTTAAAACTGATGTTAAAAAATCATTGTTGACAGTTTACAGCTGTCAGATAACTGTTAAACAACAAGCAATTATCAAAATTGATAAAATCCACATGTAAATATGTGTTTTTGAGGTTGCCGAGTTTAAAACTGATGTCAACTGTCAATATCGTCTTTCTAACATCAGATTTAAACTCAGCAACCTCAAAAACATATATTTACATGTAGATTTTATCAATTTTGATTATTGCTTGTTGTTTGACAGCTAGTTGATAGCTGTCAACTGTCAATATTATTATATTGGTATTGGATTTGAATGCAGCGACCTCGCAAACATAAGAGGGTACTTTTTGTTAATACATCAAAAACTAAACTTTCAAAGAGATTACCCTTTTAAGTAGTAAATACTGGCGAATCCGTGGAGCTTTGGAGCTCCGTAGGAACCAAAATAAGCAAAATTGAGCTTTGTGCCCATTGAGACTTCTGTTCAGGATGCCGAAACGAACAATATATCCAAATTTCAGCCAATTTGACCAGGAGCCAATTCGCATAAGGTTTGTGCGGGGTTTTTTGAAAAATGTCGTCAAGCAGTTTTGAGATATTAGCAAAAAACCAAACACAATTTTTTTTTTTTCAGTTAATTGTTTACAACTTTTGCAATTTTTGCAAGCCGTTCTTGATTTTTTTCAAAAATGATCTACGCGCTATTCCGAATTGAATGACACCTCGTTTATATTTTTCGGAGACGGAGAAAAAAATTTGACGCAAAAAGCACTTGTCTATATTTAAATTGAAAGTTCCTTAAATATTGGCAACACATAATACGTGCATTTTTGACGATTTAGTTTATTCGCTAAGAGCGAATAAATGACATTTGAGGGAAATGATCCAAATAATCATTTTTTTTTATGAATTTTTGAACAATTGAAGGTAACGTTTTTCCATCACTACCAAAAACTAATTATAACTAAGCTAGAACTAAATTTTTCTTAAATTATATTTTGTCGCTTTACTGTTACTTCTAATGAATGTTTCTATCGAGCCTTAGCAAACTGTAGTACCTACTAATTTTCATTTAATTTCCTTAATTAGAAATTTCTAGACATTAATGAATATCTTTTTATGCATTTTAAAATATTGCAGTCGAAATTAACGAAACTCAATTAATTTATTCGATCTTGATTTTTTGCATTTTCCATGCTCATCGAAGTATGTTAACACGATTGGAGCAGGATTCAATTGGATCGTTTGTCAAATTACAGTGAACGACAATTAAATTTGCTTTATTGGATATTGCAGTATTTCTGTTATTGGATTTGTCATCTCTAGTAGAATATATTAGTTTTATATAATGGGACCTATTAATAAAAGTAAGTGAAATATCTTTATTTTCTAAAATGTTTTGTTCAATTTTTGCTTTCAACTTTTCATATTGTTTCCCAGCGCCACTTCAGGACTAGGGCCCGATTGCAATAAGCTTAGAATATTTATGTTTACTTAAAATTAAAACTAGGCTGTACTTTTATTCAGGTTGCACCATTTCAGGTTTTATAAAGTGATATATAAAACTGGCAACAACGCATTTTAAGTTAAGATTCTAGAATTTTTCTTTTTTTTGGATTGGAGATCCTGAAATTTTGTGTAAATAGATTGCTGCTGCTGTGTACTGAGCCGAACATCAAGGAATCGTACGATAATTGCAAACTTCTATTTGATTAGGCTAAAATCAATGACATCTCTTTTAATTTTGTTTGCGATTTCAAGCTGTTATTAATAGTTAATGGGCAGCAGACAGCTACGTCGTATCACCCCTGTCCATTTTGTTTTGTCAGTCTCAAAACATTACGACATTGCCAACAACTTGATACTATAGAACACACCTCAGAGTGCAATGACCAAGACTCTGATTCTGAGATAGATGGTAGTGATCAGCCCCGGAGATTGAAGATTTATGGGGATTTAAAAAAAGATTATAAAATATTCCTTTCTGCTGGAAACACCAAAAAATTTACCAAATATTACCACAGCACAATAAATCCCCCACTTTTTATCGAGAATGACGATCGTTTGGTGATTGAAAAATGTGTGATACCAGAACTTCACATTCTGCAGGGGTTTACAAATCATTTTTTTGGAAAGGATTGGTGCCCCTGCTTGGAAGAGAAAAGGCACTCGTTTGGGCACTAAAAGTCCAAGTGATCTCCAAGAATTACCATGGGGAAGTGTTTGAAGGTAACGAGTGCCGTAAATTGCTGAAAAATTCTGACAAACTCAATAATCAAGATCCACGGCCATGTTGGGTATTTCAAAATTCTGCCCTTTATTCAAGCTTTTAAGGAAATGAATAAACTTGTGTACTGCTGTTTTTCCAAAGACCCAGTTTATTCAGACATAGAACCAAGAATTTCAGAAACATTAATAATCCACGTACTGACGAGACATTTAACCGATTGCCTGGAATTTTTATCTGGCTTTGGATTAGGAGATTGGTCAGAGCAAGCTGGTGAATCCGTGAGTTACTGAAATTTTGGAATAGATATAAGATAAATTCTATTCAAGATTCTGGTTACCCAAACAAGTTGAAAAAGGCAGTTGTTGCGTTTTCATCTCAACATATATGATCAATTTATGTTAAAAATGAACTTTATTTAGTAATTTATTTGTTGACAGGTTTTTATTTTTGTTACTTTTTTGATCAATTTGTTGTCAAAATAGACTAGTTGTTGTTTCTTGTAGTTATCCAAGTATAGTAAACTTTTTGTAAGATCGCGCACAGGCAGATTTGTTTCTAACGATTAATTTACAGTCATTATTTTCATTAATTCTGATTTCTCTCAAGCTCAAAAATTAAGAAAAAATTATATTACGACTATAACTATGAGTTTTTTAATAGAATCCCCCCCCCTCCCCCAGTTGCCATTCCTACTAAAATGTGCTTTAGTAGCTGCAAAAGACTTTTCTGAAGTATATACTATGCTATCGCAACCGACATTGGGTTGTAGACTGTAAAAGAGAACACAAATTGGAGAAAAAAAATTTTAGAATAGATAATGTCCTCATTTACATAAATGATCAGATATGATTTCCCCGAAAAGTGTTTTTCAATGGTATCCCCCCCTAGAACAAGTTCTATTTGCCTGTTTTTAGCGGCATTTTTTTCACACCCTAGACCGCTTGAAGACAGCCGTGATAAGTGCAGCCTTCATTCTAATGGACCATGGATAATAATTATTTTCTTCTAACTTGGAGATTCGAAATTCTTCACTGGACGCCATTTCATTCTCAATGGATTATACTTCTAAATAATTTCTAATACCTAGCACAATCTGGGCCCATAACCTGTTGTCATGGTTTTAATTCTTCATTATTTCTAATACAAAGGGGTCTATATTCATGTGACACTGTAGCAGCTGTATGTACTTCTTCTGCTTTCAGTACTCTCCTCTTCAAGTTTATTCGTTTAATGTACACTCCTCTTTCGGTAATAAATAGTCTGTAAGGCCGACGTGATTACTCACCTCTCAAAATTTGATGCTACCACCGGAATATTAATCATTGGTGAATTATGAGTATTCATCATTTTTATTATATTGAATAAATTATTATCAAGTAAGCAACATCAATCATAGAAAGTTATGTTAGTTTTACATTTAAGATATTGCCCTAGAGCATTTTTAGTAGCGATATTTTTAGCTCGAAATACCACTGTACCGATTTTTTTTTATTCATCTTTGACAATTAATAAAAGTATAATTACATAATAAAAGACAATTATTTTGCGATACAATATTAAAATTATAAAGAATTGGATTAGTTAGAGAAAACCTGGTAAAAACAAGAAGATTACATCATCTGCTTAAAGAAAGTCATATATTACATTATTTATAAAATTTTTATAAACCCAGGTGTTTGGGTAAAAAATAAACTAAGCGCAAGTTTTTACTTTCCCGTATCCATGGATGGGAAAGTATAGTCAACAAAAAAAATTCTAGACCGTTTCCAGCGTGCGTCTGTGTGTCTGTCTGTCTGTCTGTGTATCTGTCTGTATGTAATCTTCTACGATAATTGCCGAACTGTTTGACCAATCAAATTGAAATTTGGCATGAAACATTGGTGTGCATGTGCCTCGAATGTGACCATCATTTTTTAGGTTTACATTGGTGCAGTAGAAGGTCCTTAAGTACGACATTGATTAAATACACATATAAGAATTTTTGCCTTTTTTTTTAAATTTAATGACAAACAATATACACTTAAGCGCAAAATGTCTTATTGGAAAGTCATAGAGCATAAAATTCCCGACAATTTTTGTATTAAACTTGTTCTTGAATTTCCAATAGTTGCGCCACTAGAAGATGCGCAAAAAAATGTACATGTAGGTTTTTCTAGTTTCCAGAAACAATGCACTTAAGTGCAAAATTTTAAATGTATTCCATAAATTAATGTAAAGTTTAGTATTTTGTAATTAAAATAATCTTATTCTCTACAGCTGAGACAAGAAAGATCTGGGGCGACACAGCCGATTTTCTTTATTAATTCATGACCCTTTATTAATCTAAATTTAATATATCATTATGATATTTTCCATGGCCTCTTCAGAATCTAAAAAACTGCTGATCTTAAAGTCGGTTAATTTTCAAAGCACGTTCACGAGTTAGTAAAAAGACAAATTGTCACTCAAATATCCTTTTAAACCTTAATATCCTCTCTAATGTAATATAACGTGAGTTCACCATTAGATTGACATATCAGAGGGTGAGAAGAGGAGGATTAACCTTGGATTGTGGTAAAAAAAAATCAATAAAAAATGCTATATACTTAAAAGTCAAGGTGATATAAAAAGATCCACTCTATTTGGTTTTTTACTTATAAGAAATTCAGGAAATAATCAATAACCATATATAATTTAATATTTAAATGGTTTATGAAAAACTAATAAATCTTAAAAGCTACTTAATAATTCAAAGTCTGAATACAATGTATGAATAAATAAGTTCAAAAAGTTAATAAATAAATTATAACATTACAATATGTTAATTAATAATAATACTACTACTCATTCTTAATAATATTTTTAATAATATACAAAGTGGATTCGCTAAGTAACATAAATGAACTGTGGTAAGGAAAGATGAATTTGTTTATTAGATATTTTATATACAGGATAAATTTAAATAAATATTTTATAAGAAATAAAATAGCAATAAAATTATCAATTTGTGTAAACCAATAGCATAAAAAATTCTAATCTTCTACTAATTTTAAATATACAGGCAGTAATAATCAAATTTATTAAAAAAAATTTCAAATTTTCAACACCTTTTTCATTTTTACTCCGTGGCGTTAGCGTAAAACGGGGTTATCAATTTATTGCAAAACATGGTTCCTCATTTGTATTTCAAATTTAACCTAAAGCACTCAAAAAAGTATAAGTTTGAGTCATCATTTTGCCATAATTCCCATAGTAAAGGCGCCACGCCCACTTCTATAAATTTACTCCCACCCCCTCTATCTCGAAAACTGCTAATCTGCTCGAAGGATTTCCTAGCTCAATTGAAAGGTTTCCCTAAATGAAGAAAATATTATTCCGTAAAAATTTTTTGAAAACTGGCCTCCTTCATACCGGATATTTCAAAAAATTATAACGTTATATGAAAATTATTAATAATAAAGATCAAGTTCCGGGAGTAGAAATTTTTGATTGGAAATTTCTTCCTTATTGATTTTTTTATCTAGTGTTTGTCACTCTTAGGTATTAAATTTTGGATAAAAAAAATATTGTGTTGTTTTTGAATTTTATTTATCCTTTATTAAAATCATAATTTCGTAGTCTAGACACAAGAGTTATTTTTTTATTCTCTTGTAACGATCAACACTGCATTATTATTAATAAATAAGTAATAATTTCAACTTAGTAAAAATAATTAAAATATCCAAAAATATTATGACATATAAATATTTCCCAAACCGAGTTGATTTAAAAAAAGTTGTAATATGTGACACATGGGGACAAATTTAAAAATATGGGGGTAATATTTTTGGATCATTTAATTTAAAATAAAATAAGTTTGTAAATAGAATATATTTTTATTAAAATATTTATATAAATTGAAATATGTACATTATAAAGACACTTAATAATAAACTTGCAAAAATATAAATATATTTTAAGAAACAGGAATTTGATCTTTTGTTAATAGTATTCTTTCTAATTGTGTTTCGCTTGCTAAAAATTAATTTTTTCTTTGTGGATCCTTTTCTTCGTGATATTTGATTTTCAAGCTCATTTCAGTGGCTCTCATAAAGTGAAGTTTGTCATGGTATTTTACAAACATTTCGAAAATATTTCCAATATTTTTATGATTTTAGTCAAGAATATTTGAAATGTCATTGTCGATTCTTATTAAGGGCAAAACGTGCTGATATTTTTTCCAGGCTAAAAAAAAATATTTTATTTTATTACAGTTGTGTTGTATTTTTTTATTATTATTACCAAAAACAGTCTTTTCTGTAAAAAGAGATATATTTATACTCTTCTCGTCCAATGAATTCATTTGAGATATTTTTGGATTGTATTGACGAAATCGTATGGGATTAAATATTTGGAAACCTTGTATAGTATTCATTCGAACCTTAAAAAATGAGGGGGTAATCCCACCCAACTTTCCGAACACTCCTAGTAAAGTAATTGTTTAATCGATTATTTTAGTTTTTCTGCATCAAAATACATTAATAAAATAAGTTTACAAAAATTAAAAAAAAAATTAATTTTTTCTAAAAATTTTTTTTAACTTTTTATAATTTTGTATAATTTCTACAAGTATTATTTTAAAATTATGAAATATTTCACATATATTGCACTTTTTGATCCCTTTCGGGTGTACTAGTTACTTTTTGCATTTGTTTTACCATTTTCGATAAAACAAAAGGACAACAAAATTTAATTTTTGGTTTATTTTGGTTATAATAATTACAATGTTAAATTCGAAGAGACTAAATTATTTTTTAAATTTAGAGTTTTATATTACCTATCGAATGGTATAAATCCCATTTTAATATCTTTAATATTTTTAAAGTTATTCAATTTTTTTTAAACTTATATTAAATTTCAAAAAAAAATGAGGAATTCTACAATTTTTTGAATAAAATTTTGAAAAAAATCACAATTATAGAGTTTTTTACTACAAATTTAAGGGTTATTTTTTAAAATTTTTAATATTAATTTTAACCTTAAAACAAATCGAACCTATTTTTGAATAATTTTAAAATCATTAAATAATTAATATCTCATTCAATTTTATTCAAAATGGGAAACAAACCTTTTTTTTAGGTTTTTTGGATCAAAATGTATTAATAAAGAAAGTTTAAAAAACTAAAAAAAAAAAATTTTTTTGTTAAAAATTCATGGGTAAATCCATTGAATTGTTTTAACTTTTTTCATTTTTTGCTATAACTTTTACAAATACTATGTTAAAATTATGAAATAATTTATACACATAGTACTTTTGGATCCTTTTCGGATATGCTATTTAATTTTTTCATTTATTTTATACTTATTGAAAAAACGAAATTACAAAAAATTTTAAAAAAATTCTTAAGTTTGTCTATAATAATTACAATTCTAAATTTTAAGAAACTAAAATACATTTTAAATTTAGAGTTTTATTTTATCTTTAGATTAGTGCAAATCCCAGTTCAATAACTTTAATATTGTAGAAGTTATTCAATTTAGTTTAAAATCATAATATAATTTTAAATGTTTCTTAGCCAATTTTTAAAAAAAATCACAATTTTTGTAATAAAATTTTGAAAAAAATTATAATAATAAAATTAATTATTACAAATTTAAAGATATTTTTTTAAAATTTTTAATATTAAAATTTAAGTAAAAAATAAATTTAATAAGGATAAAAATTGCTTAAAAATTAAAATAAAAACTAGCGGCGAAACTATGCGGAACTCGAAAAAAAATTAAAGACAAAATTTGTAGAAAATTTTATATTCTACAATTTTGATTTTTTGTAAATTTTCATAAAAATCCATAATTTTGTCTCAAAATCTAAAAAAAGTCGCAAATGTCTATATACATTATTTTTCACGCCCTCTAGCGACGAAACTATGAGGAAATCAAAAAAACGGTAAAAACAACATGTGTAGAAAATTTTATGTTCTACAACTTTCATATCCTGTAATTTTTCATAAAAATGCATTATTTTGGTTTTTTAAGAAAAATATGAAAAAAATTACTTTTTGATAAATCTGGCAACAATGGCAAAAGTTTTTGAAAATTTTAATCAGTCGAAATTAAACTATAACGTATAAAAAATATATGTGTAAAACTTTATTGTCATCTTGTTAGGTAATGACGTCATCACTTATAGCAACTGTCACTTCCGGTTGTCCGATTAACTCCAAAATGTATACAGGTCGTCTCCTTGTTACCCTAAATATGTATATAAAATTTCATCTAAATCGGTTCAGCCGTTTAGACGCTATCGTGTTCACACACACACACACACACAGACACACAGACACACAGACACACACACACACACACACACACACACACACACACACACACACACACACACACAGACACACACACACACACAGACAGACATCATGCTAAAAATGGTATAAATGGATTCAGGTGACCTCAAAACGTAAAGATTCGTTAAAATCTGGGTATGGCCAAAATATCATGATCGCAATACTTTCCTTCTATACAACTCTGTTGTTCGGAAAGTAAAAAGTAGTTTAAAATCCGAAAATTTCATATAAAAATATTTACCCCGTTAAAAAAATCAACAGTAATATTACAATAAACATCTAAGACCAATATGAGGCTTTCTAAACCGATCTTTTTTAAAGCTAAATCGACTAAAGCGAAATTTAGAGCCTTGTTTTTCTCCATGTATAAATTTTTACCCACATCATAAAGCCTAATTGGCAACCAAGGAATTTTAACATCATCATTTTTATATTTACTAGCAGCTGTCATAGCAAATTTTTTTAAATCCCCAAAGGGATCCCTACTTCCTTTACTATCACTGTTATACTGATAAAATAGCACCAACATTAGAAATGTTTTTTCATTTCTATCCATTACAAGTAACGAATAATTACTTAAAAATTCATTTGTCAATGATATTTCGGTATCTTGAATCGGTAGTAAGATATTTACTCTTGTGTTTTCTGTTACAGGCACTGGTATAAATTCTGTGTTACTTAAAGGTTTGCATACTTCGAACCATTTTATAATTTCTTTACCACTATTTGAATATTCGAATTTTATGCTTCTATTTTATTTATTTTGAGACATTGTTTAAATTTAGTTTTTATATTATTTTCGGAATGCAACGCACTATCAAAGAAGAATAATCGTAAATAAACAGTTGGATATAAATTTTTTATTAGCATATAAAATTACAGTAATGAAACATAAGCCTTTATAAGAAATATACAGCGTGGAAAAAAATATAAAACAATCCTGATATAAAACTTAAAATAATTCTAGGAACACTTTTTATGGTAATGAATGGCTTGTGCGATACTGGCCAAATTTCTTGTGATGGGGAAAAAGTTCTAAAAATTGGAACTGAAATAAAGTTTTCCAAAGAAAAACACTTTAGTTTGTATGGCAGGTACCGGAAAGGCCAGTTCGATCCTGCTCAAATCCAATATGGTTCTTCCATGAAGAAAATTAACTAGTAAAGTGAAAACCACAGTTAGACTTGAGTTTTCGTTCGAGATTCATGGTGTTTATATCTAGACAGACAGACAAATATCCGGACGTTTGGACAAGGATTTTTTTTAATTTTGAGACTCTAGGATATCGGAAACGTCGAAAATAGTGATTAAAATGGAGGGGATAGAAATTTTTTTCGCCGTTTATAGATTAATATTCTTTTGGGCCTCACTTTTGCGATGGATGATTAAAATTTGAAAATTATGGTCATCTTTTTTACATTTTAATTAAAGAGTTAACATATACACATAATAATTAAAATTGACTCACTGTGTATTTTCTTTTTAAGAAATAATTTATTATATCAATTAAACTTTATATAGTAGTCGATGAATTAAAAAAATATATTTTTTTTTTCGTTGGGTCTCTCATCAATAAAAATGATTGTCATTAAAATATTTATTGCTCATTAGTTAGATACCAGGTTAATTTTTACTTTTATTTTTCGTGTCATTTCTACAGAGTGATTCTAAATTATACGAACAAACTACTGATATATAAAAATATCTAAAGTAACGTAGGTACAATTTGTTACATTTAAAAAATTATATTTTTCTATAACTAGTGAGTTCAGAAATACTTTTGATTAAACTGTGGACATTTATTTATTTAAATACTCTGTTTATTTTATCTTACTTTTTTTAAATTCTTGTGCCCATGGTCCAAATAAAACACATTTTTTACCATTTGATTTTTTTAAATTATTATAAACAAAGTTCGGTGGGCAATAAAAAATAAATCCAGTATTTTTCATAAGTGCGGTCATAATTTTAGGATTACATTTTTATTTTTATCTAATTTTTATCTAACAATATTAGGAATTGTGAGTTTATATTGTAGAAGTTTACAATTTTTTTCTGAATGAAACTGAAAATTTAAGCAAAAGTGTGATTGTTAATTTAAGATATCTCAAAAACTAACAACATTTTAAAGGTACGCTTGGCATTCCGTCCCATTCAGTGATCTAACGTCATTTCTCCTAACTTACAATGGGATTGTAAAGAAAGCGACGTATCGCGCTTCTTTTTGTTATTCCTCGCTTATATTAGTCCAAGAGCCAGAGCAGAAATAGAAGGTCCTAATATTTTTTTGTACGATGCACGGTTCACGAGATATTTCACAAAAGAGGTTTTTGAAAAGGCGACTTGTCCAAATAGTAATTTCAGAGTTTTGACCACGTTGAATATTTGGATCAGAGTACCCAATTGATATCTTAAGCAAAATTCGATTCGGCAGTTTGTCTACATTCGGCGATTTGCCCAAAGACTGGTTTCGGCGTTTTGACCAGTGTTTCTTTGTCCGGCGCATAATAGTATATTATATACCAAGGGACTAAAGTGCACCTGAGAGATTAAAAGACACTTTAGTCCTGTGGTATATACGCTATTTTTTACACCGCGGTGCCCAAGCCCCCTTCTTATAAAATTCAAATAATTATTTATCTGTTAATTTTGTTATTATTTAAACGTAACAATCAATTCTATTATTTGTGAATTTCCTACTTCTGATTAGATAATCATGTTTGATATTAAATTATGTATTTTAAAAAACAATTTTTTTATAAAATACCCGCTTTTACAAAAATAAAAAAAAACGGGGTTCCCGGATGGGGCTCGAATATTATGAAATTAATAACAGAAGATTGCGACTTCCTCCCGTTTAAGATATTTTAGATTTTTCGTGGTTTTTAATGAATAATACAATTCCAACAAAATCGTAAAAAATATATGAAAAAGCTTACGACGATCTCGTAAAATGGTGTTAGAGAAAATAAAATTGAAGACTGTACTGCCGAAAAGTGTATCCTATACTCCTTTGTATAAGTATTTGACAGTTCTGAAGTTATTTGCGGGACTAAAAAATTTTAGTCCTTGGGATTAAAAAAATTTAGTCCCAACGGAGTAAAAGTGGCACTTTAGTCCCGTAAATGCAGGACTAAAGTACTAGTTTCACTCCTAGCGCTGTAAAAAACATTTTAACGATCGCGAGCAAAGGACCTTGCACTTTTCTTATGGCGGTTGGATCCCGGGCGGATTTTTTGTAAATTTGGTAAACATATATCTTGAGTCATATGGATCATTTATGCTCATTGCACCATGACTCTAAAAATACAGGATGGCTCAAAAAATTGACTCAATAAAAATACAGGTTGACCTAAAAAAAGTCGTTATATGCTTATTTTATTTTAATCAATTTTATTTAAACTTGCTTTCCCTTAGCCGATAGTCATTTTTTGATAATTTTAATCTAATAAATATACAAAGTATAAAAAAAAACTAGAAAAACAAATAATTGTAAAATTAACTCAAAGCAATTTTATTGTATCCACCTTTATATTTAGTGGATTCTGTGAGTCGGACAAAGATGTAAACATTTCAGAACCTAGTTCCTAGTTACCTGCACCAGCCAAAAAGGCAAAAACCGCCCCGAAAGGGGTAAAACGCGGATACGACGTCTCATACCGATAAAACCTGCGTCATCACTCGTTTTCGAGGATACTGAGCACGATGGCGGCAGTTTAAACTTTTTTAGAGTTGACTCCACCCACAGAACGGCCAAAAACCACCCCCAAAATGGTTCAGGTGGATACGCCGTCTCATACCGACAAAACCTGTGTCAGCTTGCGTTTTTGAGGATGCTGAACAGGATGGTGCTCCTGGATCTTCACCCCGAAGCGAACTAACCTCTCAAACGGTCAAAAAATACCCCTTTGATACACGGTTTTGTGAAGTGCACCGGATAAGAGAAGAGTTTTTGGCCATTTGAGGGGGTAGTTTTCTTCGGGGAGAATATCGAGTATCACCATCGTGTTCAGGATTCTCGAAAACGAGAAGTGATGCAGGTTGTGTTGGTACGCAACGTATCCTCATTAACCCCTTTGGGGGGCAGTTTTTTTTATTAGGGGGTGCGGTTAACTCTGAAAGAGTTTAATCCGTCGCTACCGTGTTCAGCATCTTCAAAAACTAGGAGTAACGCAGATTTTGTTCGTATAAGTGGGTTAATTCGCGTTTTACCCTTTTCGGACAGCTTTTTGCCTTTTTGGGGGCTGCGATTAACTCGGACAGAGTTTAAACTAACGTCATCATGTTTAGCATTATTGAAATCTGGTGGGGGGGGGGGGGGGGGAGAATTAGTCTCTTTAGGCTCTGAAACATTTACACTTTTCGAGGTATTTTCCGATTTATAGAATCCACCGTCGCGCCGTTACTATCTTTGGGGCAACGTGGATGTTTATTTTCAACTACATTCAATTTAAACGCTAATTATATTTCACTTTTAATATAGTAGAATTAAGTATACATAATTACTAAATTAATTAATTCCAAAAGGTTATCCATATTCTCAAATGTGGTCAAATGTTGAGGTAGTAAAACTCGAAATCCTGTACCACAATTTAATTGAAAGTAATAAGTTGATTACATTAAATAGATTTAAGGGCGGCGACCATAGTTTCGGCGAAACGCCATCATGAAGCCTACAATACATAGCGTCAAGGTGGATGGGATCATTACAATTTAATTTGTAATATTTAACTTTCTCACCTCCTAATATAATTTAATTGGTAAGTTTTTTAAATTGTAATGATCCCAGCCACCTTGACACTATGTATTGTAGGCCTGATGATGGTGTTTCGCCGAAACTAGTCGCCACCCTTAAATCTATTCCATGTAATCAACTTATTACTTTCAATTAAATTGTGGTACGGGATTTCGAGTTTTACTACCTTACTAAATTAATTATTAGAGTAAACCACAGTTAATGTACTGAAAATCAATGTTTTGAATCATTCTGTATTTTTAGAGTCACGGTGCAATGAGCAAAAATGATCCATACGACTCAAGAAATATGTGTACCAAATTTTAAAAAAATCGGCCTGGGACCCAACCGCAGTAAGAAAAGTGCATGGTCCTTTGCGTCAAATACAACACACAGCATAAACATTTATTGATGCGGACCCGGTTTTATAGTCCATTTGATTTTGACCAAAAATTGTTTAGATGTCAATCGTCAAAAATGTAAAATTTTTCTCCTAGAGGGAGTGACATTCACACTTTGCCTATTTATTTTTGGACTACTTTAAAACGATTTAAAAAAAATTTAATCCCCTCCATCCTCTATTTAAATATATAAAAAAATATTAAATGCTGGGTCACTTCAAAATTAAATGGACTACATTTTCCTAAAAAAAGGCAAAATCAGCTTATACTTTTTTGTTATATGTGTGAGGTGTGGGGGTGATAATCGTACAAAAGGGAGTTTTTCATCAATCAGAGATTATTAAAAACTTCTTTATAATTTTCGAAGTGACCCGTCAGTTAATATTTTTTATTTCTTTCAATATGGTGTTAGGTGGTTATATTACTTTCCCGGTCCCATTAAAGGGAAGATATAGTGAACAAGTAAAAAAAATCGAGTATGCGATGGAAATTTAAATTATGATGTCCCCAAAAAAGATTGAAACCATTTCCAGCGTAAGGTCTGCCTATGTGTCTGTGTGGCTGTGTCTGTGCATAATCTTCCACAATAACTGCCAAACCGTTTGACCAATCAATCTGAAATTTGGCATGAAGGGTTGGTGTGTGCCTCGAATGACACCATTAGTTTTTGGTTTAAATTGGTAAACTAGTAGGTTCTCCAGATCGACATTGATTAAATACATATGTAAGATTATTTGCTCTTTTATAAATTATAAGGACAAACAATACTTTTTAGTGCAAAATCCTAGACTTTTTGTATCAAACTTTTTGCAGAATTTTCAATAGTTGCGCTACTAGAGGATATGCAGAAATGTGCATGCGGATTTTTCGTAGTTTTTCCAAATTTTGAGGATAAACAATGCAAAATTTTGTAGTGCGAAGTTGTAGAGCACCAAATTTCCTTTAACTTTTCTATTTAACTCTTTTTCGAATTCATCATGGTTTTGCCGCTAAGAGGGCCAAAAATATACACTTTTAGGCTTTTTGTCTTTTCTATTCAGCCGAGCCGGGAAAGTTCTGGGGTGACACAGTCGCTTTTTTTATAGGAAAAGAACAATATTATTCAAAATAAATTAAAATTAACCGTTTAATTATATTATTCAACGAGCATATGATGATTTTAATGGTTTGCGTCACTCTCGTGAATAACAGTCATTATATGAACAAATATTAAAAAAAATTTGGCTAAAACTACTAGTAATATTTGTATTCACACAGTGAATAGGCTTCTCCTTTATCTGGAGCTATACAAGACATCTCATTTTTACTGTGTCTCTATTTTTTAAGGTAATATTTTAATAAAATGTTTTTTCTAGTTCTTTATTAGTAAATTGACATTTACCTTGACGTACCATTGTTGATATCACCTTGACATGACCTCTACGTACCTTTACGTGGCTTTGTTAAAATGATCTTAAAACGACTTTGACTTGACATTGTCATGATCTTGACATGACCTTGATATGTCCTCGTCGTGGCATTTACATTACTTTATTCACGAAGTGGTACATAGCCTTTATATGACATTGGCGTGACCTGGACATGACTTTTATCTTGTGCTCGGCAAATGGGAACACATACGACCTTTAAATTTATTTAGGGAGGGGAACAGGAAGTGTATATAAAGCAGTTGACGCTACTTATCATTATTCACTTGTGAATAATGGATATTATTATTATTTAGTAAATTCATGTATAATGAATAAATAATAGATTAGTCGTAGATACAAATATTTTCCCATCTTTAAAAATAAATAGTCTATTATGAGCAGAAGAACAGTTCAAATTAAAAAAAAATCCAACGAAATTCAATTTCTCTAGACAGGGTCGTTTGAATTCATAATTAAAAAAAAAAAATAAATACTTGTTAAACATATTAAACAAATTTTAATATTTTTTTCAAAAAATTAAGGGTTCAAAATGTCGCTAAAATTAAAATACATTTTTTCTCGGAATGTAAAATTATTAACTGCCGGCCTAACAAAAGTCTGAGATTTGGTTCTTATTATAATGATAATGCTGTACCATATTATTAAAATAAAAATAAATAATTTTTTTTTATAAACAAAGTACCCATAAAACACTGTTAAAATTTATTTCTAGCACAGTGTCATTAAAATTTGTAAAATTATACCTATTTTTTATAATTTTTACTATATCTCTCGGACAAATTACGACTTAAAAATCTATTTTTTGCACCACAGGGACTGAAATATGCATTTTACTCACTAATTTTAGGGACAAAAATGTCACTTTCACTCCCTTGAGACCAAAACTTTTTATAACGATTAATAATGTTGCATAAAAGAATTATAAAAAAACTCATACCACAATAATGTAATTTAAATATTTACCTAGCGAGGGGCAAAATTTGCATCGTAGGGACTAAAATATGCATTTTACTCCCTAATTGTAGGGACAAAAATGTCACTTTCACTCCCTTGGGACGTAAACTTTTTATAACGATTAATAATGTTGAACAAAAGAATTATAAAAAAACACATACCACAATACCACAATAATGTAATTTAAATATTTAACTAGAGAGGGGCAAAATGTTTCGGCCATTCGATGACCATCATCAGACCGAAGCATGTTGCCCCTCGCTAGTTAAATATTTAAATTACATTATTGTGGTATGACTACGAGTTTTTTTATTATTCTTTGAATAATTTTACTACATTTGAGTATGTTTTTGAATAATGTTGAATGTTTCTGTTCACATACAAATTGTAAAAATAGTATATGTGCAAGGTGGCACTTTAGTCCCTTGGTACATAATAGGTACACTATTAAGCCCTAAAATAATCGTTAAAAATATACATTTTTGTAACAATTTTAGTTCTACTATTTTATTTATTTAAATAAAACATTTACAATAAAAAAACTCAATTCATTCAACAATATTAACGTGAAAATAAAATTAATGTTTTATCCTGGTATATTGCTTTTATTCTTTATAGGAATATAAATATTACGGTGGCATTGAAGATTTAATAAAAAAATACTTATACGAATCTTCCCAACCTTCAACTAATTATAATCTTGGTTCGCCATTCAGAAACATAAATTTATACTGATACTTTATGGTAGTAAGAAAACCAGTTTTGAGTTATTGTTATTACATATATGACGTTTTAAACAATATACTCCCACTAGATATATTTTTTTACTATTAACGATATAATATTACAAAAACTAATATTCTCAAATCGTTATTTTCTTAATAAAATGAGAATGTCAAAGAATCAGTATAATCTCAGGGTTAATAGATTTTTTTGAAATTATAGTCTATACAGGGTGTAGCAGAAAATGTGGACTAACGATTTTATATCTTAGATCATATTCATAGCGTAATAATTAGAAATATTTTTTTCTATAAAACAATTAAATTATGCATAAGAATTGTATTAGTTATTCATACTTTGGCGAGATTTTAAGTTATACAGGGTGCACCAAAGTAATACAATCAAAATTGATTTTGTTCTACTTTAAAAATATAAAGTAGTAAATATTGATATATCAAAAAGAAAATGTTTGTAAATAATTGGGATTTAAGATTTAAATTAATTCCAAATTAAAATAAAAAATACTTAATTCGACGCAATATAATTTTTATTAATCTTCTTATCATACTTTTAAGAATATGATAAATGTTATTAGTACCAAGAAATTGCAAAATAATTAATAGTTCCGGATTGTGTTATATTTTGACCATAAAATTCGTTGAAAACGACGAAATTTTTATTGATAACCTTCAAATTTTGTTCATATGTGGTTTAGCCCAGAAATATTAAAAAAAATAATTTTTTATCACAACGTTTTGCATTTATTACAATATCATTGCAAAAGAATTCATTCATTTTATTCTAAGAACGTACAGAGATTTCACAAAAAATGTGACTTAAATTATCCGAAAACTTACGTGATTCCAAAAAATCCATATTTGATAGGTCTAACCAGATTCATAACTGAGTTTACAGGGTGTTTTGTCAATATTGCTTATTTCTCCCAACCCTCTTTATTTCGGAACCACATTGTATATTTATTTCATATTTAGCAAGCTTGTTCTAGTCTATTAGGACATTCAACTGACATAGTAACCAAAATTAAAATACAGGTCCGGCTTCATCAAAACTATTTTTACGATGGACAACACCCTGTATATCAGAATTTAAAAAATTGGTTTGCCTATTCGATAAGAGTGGAAAAAGTTGAGTTAAAATCTGGCGTGGGTCCACATATTTAGGAAATCCTCGTTTAGAAAATTTCGCACAAATACTCTGTGCTGGAATATCAGCATTTTTGAACAGAATCGTTAACATATTTTTCAAAAAATCCAAATAATCCTCCCCAGTTAATGTATGGGGTAAAACGGTCCAATTTTTTAAATTCCGATATGTATACAGGGTGTTGTTTTGAGATTTATCAAATTTTACATAGGACCCTTGGGCTTTTAATTCAATAAAATAGAAAGTATACAGGGTAGTTCTAGAGTTATAGCTCAGGAAAATGACAATAATGCATTTAATGAATTTTAACTTTAAAAATTTTAGTAGTAGAATGAAATGTGCATTGCTAAAAATATTTCAGTGTAACATTAACTTTTTCCGTACTTCTGAAATATCCGGTCCAATTTAAATAAATATGGTGTTGTTTTGTTAATTATTAAATTTAACAAATTGTCCTTAAGACGGACCTGGATTTTAATTTATATTTTCACAGTAAACTTTTAATGGC
The DNA here is from genome assembly GCA_963243735.1 of Neocrepidodera transversa. Taxonomy (NCBI): domain Eukaryota; kingdom Metazoa; phylum Arthropoda; class Insecta; order Coleoptera; family Chrysomelidae; genus Neocrepidodera; species Neocrepidodera transversa. The sequence goes on from OY725341.1 coordinate 17,317,574, forward strand.
ATACACCTGGATCAAATATATAATACATATACAGTGTGGTTTCGAAAAAAAGAGTGTTGGAAAAAATGTACAATATTGAGAAAACACCCTGTAACTCAGTTATGAGGAGAGTTAAACCTATCAAATATGTTTTTAGAAATCACCTATTTGCGTATAACGTATATCCGTTTACCTACGAAACACCCTGTATACTTGATTATCGTTTTTATTATATCACAAAAGTTAACCAAAATATATTGTTTTATAGATAAAGGTTAAATAAACCTCTTCTCAGTGATAATTTGAGTAGATAATGTTATGACGATTTATTTTAGCTAATTGTTATGTAACATTAGACCTTATATGCAACTCTATATACACGGATGGGATTCACAAAAGGAAAACAAACGTTGTTAATGTTGGTTTTATCAAAAACATTTCCATCTAGATTAAAAGTTTTGCTTATTCTAAAACTCCATAAAACAAAAGACCTGCTTCATTTTGCAGTCAATTTTATGTGAAACTTATAATCTACAAAATCGATTACAAAATAAAAGAGGTACCGTAAAACCTGTTTTTTTTGTTTTATGAGTTTTTAAAATAAGCAAAACTTTTTATCAAGATTGGTGAATTTCCTCGAATTTTTTATATATTGTAGAACACATTACACTGATCTTGCGCTGATGCTCTAAATTCAACAGCTGAGATTATACAGGGTGCTGAGGTTAACTTGTCAAAACTAACAAATTGCCGTTGTGAAGATACTTTTTGGAATATACGAACCAAATCAACTAGGCATTGATTATTTAAATATACTATAGAGTATAATATTTCATGCATAAACCAACGGTCCAAAAAACTGAGTGGTGTAGATATTTTGAGGGATACCAATATCAACTCCGATTGATGATGTAGGCATCTCCAAAATCATACTGATATATTTGTTATACACAAGATGTACAATTTCTCATGAAGCCGCACCGTCATGTTTATTATTATATCCAAATGACTGAAATTCCGAATAATTCGGTAACATACTCGATAGTTCATGATGAAAGTTCACTTAGCAGATACATAAAAAATATACAGGGTCTATAAAAAAATAGTGGCTTTTGCTGATGATTTTTGTAAAGTAGTTAATTTTGAGATTTTATATTTAACACCAATCTTCTGAAAGATTTTGAATAAGAACAGAACAGAAAAAGAGATTTTCGTTATTTTAAAACCCAATTATGAAGATGTGGGTACAAAAATGGCCAAATTTTAAATCCTTCATTTTCTATCGACTGGCAAAATTTTGAAAATTTTCACCGCCCCTTTTTTTGCCAGCTCGTGCACCATTACGATACAGCAAAAAGCATTTCGAGTATTTACACCTCCGCGGACGAGCGCCATCTTCTGGTGCAAAATCTTATTAATCTTACTTAGCCCGTGTTTTTGATTACACAGCCCCACAAAAAAAAGAAAGTTCATACACAAGAAAGAGACATATGTATTCCCATGTATTTTTCGAATCTGAATCCGATCCCGGGCTCAGAATTGGGCCTACATGTCTGGAATTGGCCCCAGAGGCCGAAAATGGCCTGAAATGCGGTTCCCGGGATAAGGCGAAGTCGACGCTGAATTTTGGAGCTAAAGACGGATTTGTGCTCGAAAAGTTTATGGCCAACTGAAATTCCGGGTTTCGGTCCGGGAAAATGACCAGTTGGGGCGGGAAAATCCTGTTTTGGACGTCCCGGTCGCGACTCTGGTATTTTCATGGACTTTCCAATTCTGGAGCTGAGACTGGGTGTGAAAAGTGTTTGGTCAGCTCAAATTTCCCGGCCCATTGGGGTCGGAAAATCATATTTCGGACGTACCAGTCGCAAAAGTGTGATTTTCATGTATTTTTCAATCCTGGTCCTTAAAGTATACTCAAAAAGTTTTTGGATAGCTGAAATTCTCAGTTTTGGTCAGGGAAAATAGCCCATTAGGGCCGGAAAATCATATTTCAGACATACTATTCGCAACAGTGATATTTTCGTGTGTTTTTCAATTCTGGACCTGAGACTGTACAGATATATACATACAGATATAGGCAGGTTAATCAAAATTCTGTCGTGTCACCCAAAAAGTGTAAGTCGCTAGAAGAATTTGTTAATGAGAAGTTAAGAGAACATGAGGTTTCGGAAGTAGTCAGTGGTATTTTTGTTTGTATTTTATGCATTTTCTCATGTATTTTTAGGCCCAATTTATTTTTATTAATTTTTTTGCTCCATTTTCCCCCACCCTTTTTACAACTATTGTGTTATACCCTAATTTTTTTACAAATATTTTATTTTTTTGCTTGTTGTTTTTTCAAAATTGTGTTTTTTGGACCTTTTTTTGTCTTTTTGTCCTCCATTTTTTCTCAACTATTATTTTTGTCCCATATTTTTGTTCCCCGTTTTTAAAACTATTGTTTTTTGTCCTATTTCTCTCTTATCACCCCGTCTTAACCCCTTTATTCTTCACCTAATTTTTCTTTTTCCCATTTTTACTCACTTTTTCCATTTTCCTTTTTTTCCCACATTTTTCCTTTGATTTTTCATTTACCCCTACCTTTTTTTCCACTTTTATAACACTTTTACTTTAACTTTTCTCTATTTTTCTCTATTCTTCCTAAATTTTTTATTTTTCTTATTTCTTTTTATTTTTTCATGTTTTTCATTATTTTTTGCTCAATTTTAACCCCTATTTTAAACTATTATTTTATGCATTTTTCCATTATTTTTTACAACTATTATTTTAGGCCCAATTTTTTTTTATTAATTTTTTTGCCCCATTTATCCCCACCATTTTTTTACATCTATGTTTTTATACCCTAAATTTTTTACAAATATTTTATTTTTTCCTTGTTTTTTCAAAATTGTGTTTTTTGGACCTTTTTTTGTCTTTTTGTCCTCCATTTTTTTACAGCTATTATTTTGGTCCCATATTTTTGTTCCCCCTTTTTGAAAACTATTGTTTTTTCTCTTATTTCTCTCTTATTAGCCCGACTTTACCCCGTTATTCTTCTCCCAATTTTCCTTTTTCCCATTTTTCCCTTTTCCTTTTTCCCCACTGTTTTCCTTTGTTTTTTTCATTTATCGCTACCTTTTTTCCAGTTTTTTAACACTTTTACTTTAACTTTTTTTTATTTTTCTTTATTCTTCCTATATTTTTTATTTTTCTTATTTCTTTTTATTTTTTCATGTTTTTCATTATTTTTACCCCTATTTTAAACTATTATTTTATGCATTTTTCCATTATTTTTTACAACCATTATTTTTAGGCCCAATTTTTTTTTATTAATTTTTTTGATCCATTTATCCCCACCATTTTTTCAAATATATGTTTTTAAACCCTAATTTTTTTGCTTCTTGTTTTTTCAAAATTGTGTTTTTTGGACCTTTTTTTGTCTTTTTGTCCTCCATTTTTTTTACAACTATTATTTTTATATCACAAATTTTTGTTCCACCTTTTTTTAAAACAATTGTTTTTTGTCCCATTTCCCCCTTATTCCTTCTATTACCCCGTTTTTACCCCTTTATTCTTTTGGTAATTTTACTTTTTTCCCATTTTCCTTTTTTCCCCACTTTTTTCTTTTGTTTTTTCATTTATCGCTCTTTTTTTTCACTTTTTTCCCACTTTACTTTTCTTTATTTTCTCTATTCTGCCTATATTATTTCTTTTTATTTTTTCATGTTTTTCATAATTTTTTCCTGTTTTTTTAATTTTTTATTATTGTTCCCTATTTGTCCCTATTTTTTCCCGTTTTTCTCACTTAACTAACCAATTTTTAACATTTTAAAAACATCTCTATAACTGTCTATAACTATCGTAGCGTTAGTCTGGGATAAATTTAATAATTTGCATAAATGTTTAAATATTTATTTTATAATTTAAAAATTAAATAATCTTTACTAGATTTATTTTTATAGGATATATTTAAAATGACTCCGTCTCAAAAAATTTGAAGATATTTCAAATTAATTTATGTTAATCTAGACAATGATAAATTTCGCAAAGACCAATTTCAATTTTAAAAGAAATATAAATTGACTCACTAGTTAATTAAATTCAAAAGGTTATCCATATATTAAACATCGTCTAGAATTTTATAAAAATCATCAAAATTGTTGTTTCATTACTAAATTATATTTTTGAATTACAACAAAATTTTTTACTAAAATTCATTAATCTGAGTCACTATTAATACTATTTACGTTAGACTTTGTTAAAATATATTGATTGCATCTCTTATACTCATTTCTACTATTAATTATTATAGTTGAGAAAATCATGTTCAGTCCATTACAATTATGCGCATCACAAAAACAACAACAGGATTCTATAATATTTTCTTAAATTTGAGAAAATATTAAGAAGAGGATGTGCTCATCTTTGGAAACCGAATATTTAGTGGAAGGGGTATAATGCGGATTTGATAGTTATATATAGATGATGATTATAGGACTGATGAATATTTTGTTTGGTGATTTGAATGAATTTTGTTTGTTATATTAGTGATTTAAAGTGCAACATAAAAATGAGAACTGTTTTATTATTGGTAAGTTTAAAAAAATATGATCAATTTAATTTTTCACAAAATTTCGGAAACGTATAAATAACAATAATTGTAAATGTTCACTAAAGTAAATATTAAATATTTGTATAAAGTTACACTATTATTATATAAATTTGCATTTGTAATACTTATTATTATCTATTATATTCGTTTTAATAGTATTCATCTACTATTAAATTATATATTAATTATTCAACTGGTTTTAAACAATTAATAGTTTCCATAAACAAATAACATGAGTTATAGTAACACACTAGTGGGTTATTACTACTATAATTCGGTATGTAAATAGTGTGCAGTAAATTCTTGGAAATTTTAATAGTTAGAAAGATTTTATAACAACCGGGAAGGAGTAATATATAATTAAATGGTTTTAAAATTATTAAGTCTACATTACGGAAAAGATTCTTGGAATTTAGTGAATTTACTACACACTATTTATGAACCGAGTACCAAGGTGGTTTTGTACAAGCCGATTCGTCGAAGCGGAATAGTCCGTTATAGTCATTGAGAGGACTAATATTATTTGATATTTTGTAAACAAAGTTCTTTCTCTGTACTTGTTTCTTAGTATTTATTGTTATAGTCGTAGATAAAGTATAGTATTCAATTTGCCCATCTACTATTATAATTTTCTTACATCATGTGGTCTAGAAACATTTTAAATATCATTTTATTGATGAAATTATTGTTTTTTTTTATATAATAGTTTTGCTACATTTATAATATTTTTTAAATACTTATTTGTATATAGTTTCGTAAAATCACGATTATTTGATTATTTTACGTGTAGGGTTTTTATTATAAAATTTTAATTCGAGGGAATTACTCAAAATTTGGCGTCAAACTGGATTTTCGCGGATTAGGAAAGTAATAAAAAAAGAAGAATTTATTCTCCGGCACGGAAAATCGAGCCGCTTAAGTTATTAACAAAAATGTGAAAAAAATACGATAAAAAGGATTTTTTCTTAAAAACGTATATCTTAGAAAATGCAATTATCGATAGTGTAAAAAATTTAATAAAAAATATGCATTTATATCTATTTTTTTTTCAATTGTTATGTATATATGGATTAATTTTTTTTGTATTTTATTAAAAAGTAACTTAAAATTATTATTGATAAGTACGCTTAATTCGATTTCTGTATTACCAACATTTCTAGAAAATTAAAAAAGGTAATTACGATACTTAGTTTAACAGGCGCCAATCGCTTCTGCATTTAATTTTTTAAAGCGATTCTGTGAATTTTTTTTAAAATTATTTTTAATAAAATTGATATGACTATCAACTTATTTTTGAACCAAATTTGAAAAAAGTAGCATAAACGCGCTCTTTTAATAAATATTTAGAAAAATAAATTTAGACATGATTTTTTTTAGATTTTTTAAAATAAAATTGAAGTCGTCGTAGTAAAAAAATATTCTATTGAAAATTACTCAACACATTAAAATTTTTGTTAGGCTATTAAAAATAATATGGAAGCTAATATCAGGATGATTTTTTTTTTAATTTTGAAAAAATAATTGTGGGTTCTAGATAAAAATAAATATAGCTATGACTTTTTTTACATTTATTTAAATACAATTGTAGTCGCTACAGTAAAAAAAATTTCAATTGAAAAATAGTCAACACATAAAATTTTTAATTATCCTATTAATAAGAATATGGAATCTAATATTAATGTAAATTTTTTTAAAAATTTGAAAAAAAAATTGTGGGTTCGAGATGGAAATAAATATAGATATGATTTTTTTTAGATTTTTTGAAATAAAATTGTTGTCGCCGCAGTAAAAAAAAAATTTCTATTGTCTATTAGTCAACAAATAAAAAATTTTGTTATCTATTAAAAAGAATATGGAAAATATCAGTGCGAATTTTTTTAAAATTTTTAAAAAATTATTGTGGGTTCTAGATGACAATAAATATAGATATGAATTGTTTTAGATTTTTGAATTAAAATTGTAGTTGCCGCAGAAAAAAAAATTCTATTGAAAATTACTTAACATATCAAAATTTTTGTTTGGCTATTAAAAACAATATAGAAGCTACTATCAGTGCGAATTTTTTAAAAAAATTGAAAAAATAATAGTGGTTTCGAAATGAAAATAAATATAGATATGAATTTTTTTTGATTTTTTTGAAACAAACAATAACAAGTCGCCGCAGTAAAAAAATTTTCTATTAAAAACTAAACACATAAAATTGTTAATTATGCTATTAAAAAGAATATGGAAGCTACTATTAATATGAATTTTTGTAAAATTTTGAAAAAATAAGTGTAAGTCCTAGGTGGAAATAAATATAGATCTGAATTTTTTTCCATTTTTTAAAATAAAATTGGAAATCGCCGCGGTAAAAAAAAATTAATTAAAAATTTCTAAACATATTAAAATTTTTGTTAGACTATTAAAAAGAATATGGAAGCTAATATCAGTATGATTTTTTTTAGAATTTTGAAAAAATAATTGTGGGTTCTGGATGGAAATAAATATAGATATGATTTTTTTTACATTTTTTTAAACAGAATTTTAGTCGTCGCAGTAAAAAAATTTTCTATTGGAAATTACTCAACATATCAAATTTTTTATTAGGCTATTAAGAATAATATGAAAGCTAATATCAGTATGAATTTGTTTAAAATTTTTAAAAAGTAATTGTGGGTTCTAGATGAAAATAAAAATAAATATGAATTTTTTTAGATTTTTGAACTAAAATTGTAGTCGCCGCAGTAAAAAAAATTCTATTGAAAATTACTCAACATATCAAAATTTTTGTTTGGCTATTAAAAATAATATGGAAGCTACTATCAGTGCGAATTTTTTAAAAATTTAAAAAAAAAATTACGAGTTCGAGATGAAAATAAATATAAATCTGAATTTGTTTAACCTAACCTAAGCTGAAACAAAATTGAAGTCGCCGCAGTAAAAAAAAATCTATTGAAAACTACTAACACATAAAAGTTTTAATTACACTATTAAAAAGAATATGGAAGCTAATATCACTATGATTTTTTTAAAATTTTGAAAAAATAATTGTGGGTTCTGGGTGGAAATAATTATAGATATGAATTTTTTACATTTTTTTAAATACAATTTTAGTCGTATTTCTATTGAAAATTACTCAACGCATCAAAATTTTTATTAGGCTATTAAAAATAATGTGAAGGCTGATATCAGTATGAATTTTTTAAAATTTTGAAAAAATAATTGCGGGTTCTCGGTGGAAATAAATATATATGTAAATTTTTTTACATTTTTTTTTAAATAAAATTTTAGTCGTCGCAGTAAGAAAAATTTCTATTGGAAATTACTCAACATATCAAAATTTTTGTTAGGCCATTAAAGATAATATAGAAGCTACTATCAGTGCGAATTTTTTAAAAATTTTGAAAAAATAATGGTCGATTCGAGATGGAAATAAATATAGATATGAATTTTTTCAGATTTTTTAAAATAAAATTGTAGTCATCACAGTAAAAAAAAATCTATTATAAATTACTCAATATGCAAAAATTTTTGTTAGGCTATTAAAAATAATAATTACGTTTTGTGTCGCTCTCCCCTATTCTGCGTAGAAAAAATTGGGCTAGAGGCTAGGATTACATAAAATAACTGAAGAATTAAAAAAAAAACAATTTTATCTCACCAAGTCTCTAAACGGCAACCCCGCAAACCACGTGGTGTGCCAAATTACCCCTCCCCCTCCAAACGGAAATTCGATTTTTTCGCGGTTATTCGAATAACAAATTTTTGATCTCCGTCGACATTGGAATTTTCTTCAGGCGTTAATATTGGTCGAATGGGTTTTTTTCTTATTGTAGGAAATTTTCTCACGAATCGACGTAGATATCTGTGCCAGCGACCGTTTGGTCAGGAAACGCCGACAACCGGATTGATGCACGTTTTGGCGATATCTCCAAAGTTCAAAAAATGTCTAAAAATACACCCATTAATGTACAACATTTCGATATGACTTTTTCTACGTAATTTTATCCGACAAAAATGAATCTGCCATCCAAAAGTAGATATGTCAAGCGGCGACTTACCCGGAGTTTATCGGTTCCCGACCCGTCTATAAGTCCGTACCGGATGAAAACAAAGATACAGAAAAATACAGAGATGTAAAATTATTCCGGATTTTTTTATACATTGTAGAAAGCCTCATTAATTTGTTTTAACCAATTTTTTTCATTTGTTAATTAAGAATGCCTGTAACGATCTTTTGTCTATCTATATTTTCCCTAATTTAGCACAAATAATTTTTGGGTTCTTCACTACAAATAGATCGTGAAATATACCAAATCGTAGAAGATTTTTAGTTGGTATTAGAAACAATTGACAACAAAGCTTTGGTATATTTTCAAAAATTTTTTTTGTGTGATTAAAGGAAAAATAAACTGAAATAAATATATTATAAGAGATTTTTTTATTAAAACTTAGTTTGATTTCTTTTTTTGTGATCGTCAAAAGGGCAACCAGGAATGTTAGGTTTCCAGGAAAAGATTGTTCCAGAAGAAAGCTGGTGCTTCCGAAAAAAAAAATTGTTGCTCCCAGCAAGAAAATGTTGTTCCAAAATAAAATACTCTGAGAGAAAAGACTGTCTGACTTTTTTATAAACCGCACTCTACGTGTTAAATTTCATCAAGGTTCATTTATAAATAAGAAAGGTATAAAACAGAATTACATCACAAGGAAGCGATTATCATTACCTGTCAAAAATGAAGGCTTTATTTTGAAACTCATCAAAAATTACAAAAAGTGATGCAGGGATTAAAAATACTTTCGTACAGCCAATTAGTATGAAGTGTAAAGAGGAACGAATTTAAAAATTCGACCTAGAACTTAAGATATTTGAGTTCAAAGGATAATCTGAATGAAAATACACGTGCATATTATTTCTAATTGTTTAATATAAACAATTTCTAGTCTTAAAAAGAAATAAGATAACATTTTCACCCGCTGCTGCACATCAATAAGATTTTTGTGTATCGCCAAGTTAAATAATGTTGTAATATTCTTTGTTTAATAATCAGTTTAAGTTACTTGATTATAAAAGTAATTATTAATAATAAATTTACTATGCCACTTTGTTATTTTCGAAATATAAAATTTGGTAAAGGTAAAACGTTTAATTGAAAATTACTTTTCAAAGTATTCTAAATTATCTTTATAAACTTATTAATTAGTAAAGAAACACACAAAGTCCAGTACCACAGAAATATATTTGTTAAAATTAGTTCAAATGTGAAATTGGCAACTAGTTTCGGCTTCCGCCATCATCAGGCCTACAATAGCGCTCGTTAATAAACAACAGGTAATAATAAAACATTAGTATGAGTGGTACCATAAACATCATTCAGCAAACAGTAAAATAAAATTTTGGTTTAAGCAACATTAGAATTTAATTTAATTAAGTTGCATGGTACTGAATATTAAAATATTATATTAAAAGTTAAGAAATTAAATTTTTTTTTGAAAACACATTGTGGGGACACAAGATGTGTCTCATCAAGAAAAACGGTTGTACCAAGTACAAAGGAAAAGGATTAGGAAAATCCTGACCCAAAACAGGCCATAAGTGGCATTTAAATGAGTGTGCAGCGCGGGGGCCAGTCGAAGATCCCACGTAGGGGTAGGAGAGAACACCTACGATGGGGGAGCGAACCCACAAGGGCAGCTCGAAGGCGTTTAAAAAGATCGATTGTTGAACTACTTTGGCCCAATTAAGTAGGAAAGACAGCAATACAAAATTAGGTGCGAGTGACCCGAACATTAGTTAAACGTCAACTGCAAAATGGACAGTGACAGTGTGACAACTGACAAACAAAATAAAATAACCATGATGTTAATGCAGGGAAGCCAACTTCAAAAACCAAAAAGCTGAAGGGTATTGATTTTCAATAATACAATCAACTTAATAATCATACAAATTAATGTGGATAAATTTGAAATACTGAAATGTTGGAAATTTACAAAAAATTACAAAGGAAATTACAAAATTTGTTTTTATAAGACTGGAGCTCAGGGCACGGAGAACCAAGTCTCAACCGCAGTAACTCGAGGACAACATAGAAGCAGAAGAAAAATTTGAAGAAAATTAGCGGAAGAAAGGAAGCGCTATTGTAGGCCTAATGATGGCGGAAGCTGAAACTAGTTGCTAATTTCACATTTGAACTAATTTTAACAAATATATTTCTATGGCACTGGACTGTGTGTTTCTTTACGCATTGGTTGGCCACATTTGAGACATGGATAACCTGATGAATTTAACTTATTAATTATTCATTTCTGAGGTATTCCTTAAATAATATCTGTTTCTTTTATCCTTATTAGCTTATAGTAAGTAACTGAGATCATCCTGTTGGTGTGTCCGTTTAGTGTGTCTGTACGTGAGACCTTTCACAGCCATTTCACTAGATCGATTAGCTTCAAACTTGGAACGTAGATACCTTAGGGTCGATTTTAAATTTGAGCCCTATAGGTCCAAAGTAGACCGGAGATATGGAGAACACATGTATTTCAAATGGTAACATTTTTTGATGGTTGATACTTACTCTTAACTTACTTTAGAGCTCTTCTTAACTTACTTCAGAGCTCTTCTTAACTTACGTCAGAGCTCTTCACGGTATGGCATAATAGGAATATGTAATTTTTACGTTTTATACGTTTAATTTGCGACATCTTTAAATCTCTTTCAAAACACTTATATTTATTGCAGGCTGTAAGTAGTGAGATGTTTAATAAAACTAATCACATCATCTTTCATAAGATTAGTTGTCTAGAAATATGTTTTTACACTAAAGGTAGACCTTGAAGTACCCAACCGAGACAAATGACCGCGACACGAGACACGAGACACGAGTCAAGAGATCGCGGATCGCGACAGTGTCGCCTGTAGCTTCACCTTCAGAGGCGATAGAGGCCAGCAATACCCAGCTACTCTGTTGGATAATAGCCTCAAAACATGTTTTATTCAAAGATTGTCTTCCTCTACTAAAAATTTAAAATTTGCTATTTTATAACCTTAAAACCATACGATAGAAGAGATGCCTCTTGTTCGGGAGCAGTCGTTTGTCTCTGTCGCCCGTCGAAGTCGCTCATCTCTGTCTCGCGCTCTGAATTTTCTTCAAGATACTCATTTTCGCAGCAAGCGACGCGGCCGGAGACCGCGACAGGAGAGAGAGACAGGCGACAAGCGACGTATACAAGAGAGCGAGAGCTCGTCCGTAGCGTACGATAGATCAAAGCAGACATATCAGTAAATTATAAGAGGAAAAGAAAGAAGACGACCTAATTATATACTATTACTATAAAAAGTATTAAAGCGATTATTTTAAAAATGAAAAATTTAAGCTTCTTATATTGCAATATTTACAAGTAGAGGCAGATCTGCTTAAAAAATATCTGATAATAAGTAAAATGCAGTTTTATTTTAAGTTTAATTGAAAATAAACTGAAACCAAAAATCCACTGTATCTATTAATATCTCGTCTTCTTTAGCGATAAAACCCACATGTCCCATATAGCACTTGTACGTCCATTGAATGTTCATTGGATGTACACAATGGATATTATAGATGTCCATCGAATGTCCAGTTTTATACAATAATATGTCCAGAAAATGTCCAAACCTCACTGAATTTAACATCTTATGGACATAAATACGGGATGTACAATGGACGGTACAATAGAGACGTTCATTAGATATACATGAAAGACGTACAATGGACCCAGTTCTTTACATCCTATGAACATACAGGAATGTACAAATATGAATAATCCACAATGATCCAATAGTTTACATCCAGCGGACATACACAAACGTACATTATCTGAATGTACAAATAAGTTCCAGCTCTTTATATCCTATGGACGTACAGGAATGTACAAACAAGAATACTCAACATTGATCCAATATTGTACATCCAGTGGACATACACAAACGTACAATATCTGAATGTACAAATAAGATCCACTTATATACATCATATGGACATACAACAATGTACAAAAATGGATAATCCACATTGATCCAATATTTTACATTGAGTGGACATACACAAATGTACAATTTCTGAATGTACAAATAATACACAATTCTTTACATTCTATGGACATACAGTAATGTACAAAATGGATATTTCACATTGATCCAATATTTTACATCCAGTGGACATACCCAAACGTACAATTTCTGAATTTATAAATAATACACAATTCTTTACATCCTATGGATATACAGAGATGTACAAAAATGGATAATCCACATTGGTCTAATATTTTACATCCAGTGGATATACACAATTGTACAATTTCTGACTGTACAAATAAGATTCAGTTCTTTACATCCTATGGACATAGAGTAATATACAAAAATGGATATTTCATACTGATCCAATATTTTACATTCAGTGGACATATATAAACGTACGATTTCTTAATGTACAAATAATACACAATTCTTTACATCGTATGGACATACAGAGATATACAAAAATGGATAATCCATATTGGTCCAATATTTAACATCCAGTGGACATACACAAACGTACAATTTCTGAATATATAAATGAGATCCAGTCCTGTACATTCATTGGACGTCCATTTAAAATCCATGGACGTTTGTATTTCATTCGGATCTTAATTGGACATCCATTGGACGTTGTGTGCTGTATGGGTTGTCTTCAGAAATAAACTCAGATAGACTGGCTTCGACAAGGCGCAGCATCCTCCTGCGCGACCTGTCTCTGTCGCGCTCATTGAATGAGGGCTCATTGGATTTCGTTATACCAGTATGGTTCTCATCACCTGTCTCTATCTGATGTCGCGCTCTCGTATCTTCGTCGCTTACGGCGAACGAGTACCTTAAGACAACCAGCTGTTTGATAACTGTCTCGAAAATATATTTTAATCGAAAATTGTCTTCCTCTACAGAAAACTTAAAATTTGCCGTATTATAACCTCAAAATTATACGAGATAAGAGACACCTCTTGCTCGGGAGCTGTCATTTTCATGCTGTCTCTGTCGCCTGTCCTTGTCTCGCGCTCCGAATGTTCTTCATACAATTGCATGCAAAGCAAACATGTCGCGGTTTTTTGAGGCTTGTCGCGCGTCGCGGTCGCCTGACTCGGTTGCGTATACCTTAAATCCCATCTTAACATTCAATTCTATTATTTAAGAGTTCAAATAAGACGTTAAATAGAACCAGAATCAGTTGGTGATAATCTTAAGATTCAGATTTTCAGATATATTTTACTTTTTGATGTTAGAATACTTTGATACACGATTCGGTCGCGGATCAATTCTCATATGATAACGTTACGTTGTACGGTACGGCCCTTAAAGTTTTAATAAATATAAATTTTGTTTTTTAGGCGGTAAAGGAATACATTATTAAGTCTAATACAAATTCTCACAAATCACTTCCATGTTATAGGGCCTAAATATATATTTTATTTGTATGTATTGGTCAGTCATTCCTGTTGTTTAGTCTTTCTTCTGATATTTAATTTAATCTGCTTGTAAATTACGTATTTGAAATGTTTAATTTGCAGATCGCTCTCTTCTGTGCCATTCAAAACTCAGTAGCTGAAGAAACAAGACTCCTAGATTTAGATCCACCAGAAGCTCATCAAGTCATTGAAAAACAAGATCAATCCCTTCATTATGCCCCAAAGGTAGATTCTAATGTTCCAGCTGTTAGATACCTGGGAAATGAACCTCACGATGTACAAGAAGATATTTATTTAGCTAGACAATATCATGGACAAGATGGTGTTGGAGGATACCTTTATGGATATAACATTCCAGATATTGCTAAAACCGAAAAGAAAATAGCTGGAGGGGATTTAAGAGGAGCATATAATTATATTAATAATGATGGACAAGAAATTAAAGTAAGTTTGTGTTACTATAAATTAGGAATTAATAACGTTAATTTTATAAACAATTTTAATAGTTGTGAAATATTTGGTCATTGCATATTTTTAAAAAAAATCGTTGCGCGAAATTTAAATTAATTTAAATAATTATTACCTAAATGTTAATAGTTATGTGTGATTCATGTAACTATTATTTGTTCAATAAGTTATTAAGAAATATCATAAATGTCATAGAAATGATATAATTCATATTAATAAAAATGTTTAATATATTTTTTTTAAATAAATGGTAAATGTGAAATTAAAACAAATATATTTATTACTATAAATATTTTAGGTTGAATATTGGGACGATGGTACAGGATTCCATCAAATCGATAATGTCCCAAAAATTTTACCAAAGCAAATAGATGATTTACCAGAAGTTAAAGCTGAAAAAGATAAATTTTTAGCTAGATGGCACGAAGAAGCTGAAAGAAATTCACATCCTGTTACGTAAGTTATTTTATTTTTAATTTACTACAATAATTATTAACAATTAGTATTATTTATTATTCCTCTATTGTTGCGAAAACGTCTGATTTCAAAAATTTATTTTTTTTAGTGAGCCATACGACAGCAACGGAAACTACGCCTCAGGTCCATTATCCCTACAAGGACAACTAGAAGCTAAACAAAAGTTGGCTAATCAGTATCCTCAAGGCTCAAATCAACAATATCAACCATCAGGTCAATATAACCAGCAAAGTGCTTATCAACCATCCTTATCAAATCAACAACCAGGCCAATATAGTCAACAAAGTTCTTCTACTCATCAACAAAGTGGATCATATCAACAACCTGGACAACAAAGTGGATCATATCAACAATCTGGTCAACAAAGCGGATCATATCCACAAACTGGTCAACAAAGCGGATCATATCCACAAACTGGTCAACAAAGTGGATCATATCCACAATCTGGTCAACAAAGCGGATCATATCAACAAACTGGTCAACAAAGCGGATCATATCAACAACCTGGTCAACAAAGCGGATCATATCAACAACCCGCTCAACACAGTGGATCATATCAACAACCTGGTCAACAAAGCGGATCATATCAACAACCTGGTCAACAAAGCGGATCATATCAACAACCTGGCCAACAAAGCGGATCATATCAACAACCTGGTCAACAAAGCGGATCATATCAACAACCTGGTCAACACAGTGGATCATATCAACAACCAGGTCAACACAGTGGATCATATCCACAAAGTGGACAACAAAGTGGATCATACCAACAACCTGGTGGTTCATATCAACAACCTAACCAATATCAGCAAAACGGACAATCCCATCAATCTCAGCCTGGTCAGTATCAACAATCCAGTCAGCATCAGCAACCAGGACAGTACCAACAATCTGGGCAACAATCTGGAGTTCAACCAAATGAAATCGATTATTCTGGTCAATTTAGTGAAAATAAAAATGTATATTCCCAATCTGGTAATAGCCAATATGCAAAACCTGGTCAATCTGACTCAACTGGTTCAGCTAGTCAATACGGTCAAAGTAAACAGTACCAACAAGATGGATCATATCAACAAGGTAGCTACTCAGACTCGAATCAAGTTGATAACTCTGGACAGTACAATAAAAAGAGCGAAGAGGAAAATGGTCCTCCAAAAGGATTTTTCTACAGTTATGATTATCCCGTTGGAAAAATTGTTAGTGTAGGAGGAATTTCGAGAACGGCTGAGTTGAAAAATACCTATACTGAAAATAAATCCAAGTATGAATCTCAATTGAATAGTGGACGGTCTAATACTGGTGGAAGTCAAAGTAGTTATTTACATTCTTAATAAATTAATTTTTTGTTGCAAGAAAATGTAAGTAATGAATTAAGATTTGCACAACAAGTATTTTTTGCAACCGGTAAAACTGATGTATTAAATTTTAAATTATTTAATAAAATATTTAATTGGATGTATTATAAAATAAAGAACTGGTTTTTAACAAAATGAATTTTTTTTGATAAACAAAAGTTTTATTTTTAAATTTTGCTGTTTTAATTTTAATTTATAACAAAGTTTGTTCCTTTTTGTTATCAAAAATGATGTTTTATTCCAATAAGAAATTTTATAAATTTTGATCAATACGGTACTACCCTCATTATAGGGAATTCAACGTGTTAGAGTGAGAGGTGTAGGAAATTTAGCGTGTCACCAGTGATGTACAAAACGTCACATTTTACGACGTTTGCGTTTTTTAACGTTTAGTATTTTGAAGCGTTAAAAACCGTTCGAAACATCACATTTTACGACGTTTTCAACGTTTTTAATGCTTAGAATTTTAAATCGAAAAAATACATCAAACTATGCCATATTTCATCAATTTTAACTTGTTATTTTTACATGTTTCCTTATACATAAAGAGTAAACGTTAAAAAACGTTGGAAACTGTGTAAAATGTGACGTTTCGAACGTTATTTAATGGTTAAAATTACTAAACGTTGACAATGTCGGAAAATGTGACGGTTCGAACGCGACGTTTTTTGCATCCCTAGTGACGTCATAGCGCTGTCTCTTTCTGACACGTTAAATTTCCCACGTTAAATTACCTATGATCAAATATTTCACGAATTTTGATTAAAATTTAAAAAATTTGATGAAGACTTTAAAAAAATTTAAAAAGCAAAAATAAAAATAATAATTGCGATATTTGTAAAACAACTAATAAAAATATTTTAATCACATTTTATATGTATAGTTACATTAATTATGTGTATATAAATATATTCAGTTAGCTGTTGCTGATGGCAGTATTCCAATGGTAATAGTAGATTTTTTAAACTTTTTCTTTTTATTGAGTTTGTCTCTTTTTGAAGCACTTTCTCCCAAAAACTGTCTTTCTGTAGAAGTAATTTTTGGTAGTAAAATAGCTCTTCTACATTCTTGCTCTTTTAACAATTCCTCAGCTTTTATAAAAGCGCATTTTATAATAACCTCATAAAATTCTAAAAATGTTAAATTATAGTTCATGTCTACGTTCGATTCCTTCATAATCTTCGGACACACTTTTACTAAACACTCCGTCAATTTTTTCTTCCCCAATGATCTGAATGTCAACATTGATCTAGAATATGGGTCGAAATTTTCTACAGGTTCTTCAAATTGATTTCTTTTACCCACCAATGGGTCAGGAACTAAAAAATATTAAATCAAACTACCAACCTAATAAAAAAGTATTGACCAAACAGTTGCAAGGTAAATAACTGAAAAGTGGAAAAGTGTATGAGTCATACATTGTCTTAGATGAAATTTAAAAAAAAAGTGGAACAGATAGATTCCACCTAGATCCCTAGTTGGACCAACACTTGTAAAAACCTCTATAATTTTAAAATAGTAGCGAAAGGGAAATCGCTGACAATCGTCTGTCCAATCTTGACGCTGCATTGATTTTAGCAATTTGAGCAGAAAATCCCGATTGGTGGCCAAAGTTGTAGCATCTTACACAATTAATACCTCCAAAGCAACAAATAGTCGAGCACTTATATCGTAATTAAAACAAAAGATTGAGATCCTATAACAAAGCTGTTCTCCTGACCAAGAACTGTCTCGCTGAATAGAAACAACGATGGCTCTTAGGAATACAATGTCAGGTAAGACTTTACAGGTTCAATGGTGATTTTATCCTGTACTTCGGAAAGTTTGCACATGACATACTAAAATGGGAAATTTTTCTGCCCCTTCGACTTCTTAACACCGTGGAAAAGCTAATGGAAGTAATAAGCTGTTTTAATTGAGTGCTTTTTCTTGCAACCTAGATAACTTATAGCTGCTTATGACATGGTCTGGTGTTAAAGTGTAATGTGCAAGTTAAAGCAGATAGTGTATTATAAAAGAATCATTGGGCTTATTGACAGAATGGTCTATAATGTAACATTAATAGTAATTATGGGGAAATAACTTGCTGTTTAAAAAAGCTTTAAATATGAATACCTCAAGTAATAGACATATAACTCTTAAATCAGTATAATGTAAAAAATGCCTTCGACACAGATATTTGGCGATAATGAATGAAGTCCTAGACATTCTCATAGTACAACCAAAACTAGAGTTTCATGCATTCACCTGATAAACTTACTTATTTAGGCATTATTTTAGACCTGATTCTGTCTTTTGGATTAAAAGGCAGAAATAACATGATTTAGAAATTGTATCAAACTGTATGGGGTAGAACTACAGATGTTTACAGAGTGCTGGTGACACTGTAGAGTACTGCTATCCGATATGGCTCAACACAAAGCTATTCGCTCAACAACTCAACGCGGTTCATTCCAGGGGCAGTGAGCGAGAGCAAATCTAAATTTGATTTCTCATAAGGGCCAGTTGTATATGTTACATTTATAGTATAGTTTAAACTAAGGTTTAAACTGTAATTTAAACCTTAAGTTTAAACCGATGAAAATTAAAAATATTTCTTGTATAGGTTAGAGTTAACGAATATGTGCCTAGCTTCAGATCACATTGGTGCGGAAAATCTGTTAAATTAATACCTCAATGGAGGCTCTTGAAATCCTGAACCTATTGATAAATTCTTGATTGAAGAAAAATTTCGAGGTCTTGGATTTTACACAGTATTTCTCTATCTTCTTAATTATTAAATAATATATCTTCAAATATTTCCAAAATGTCCATTTTGAAAATATAATTATTTTTGAAAAATCGTGTCGAGACAAACAAATATTTTGTAAGTTATAATACTGACATGTTATACCTAGTGATTATACGAAGAACCAAAAGTAGTATATCAATTTTCATGTGTTAACCGAAGCTTAAAGTTTAACTGGCCCTCCATCCATCAGTTGACAGTTAAACTCGGACTGGCAGTCACAGACACCTATACAACGCACTTTATTCATTAATCCAAAGTTTAACTGACACTTGAAGTTTAAACTGAACCTATACAAGTGGGCCTAAGCAGGGCCTAGGGTCATTAAGACTCAGCCTGATTAACAGACCTTACTCTATACGCACTGTCTCATATGGTTTGTTATTATTCCTTTGCAAAGTTATTAAAACAACTATTTAAACTAACGATTTTAATTAAATTAACACCAAAAAATGCTAAACCTAAAAATATATAAATTTAAGACGGCCGGCAGTTCAAATACTTATAACTGTAGAAAATATGCAAATATAAAGTAAAGATTAATAACAATCTAATGATCTTTAACTACCTCTTAATATACTGCAAGCCAGCTGAAGTTACTCTAGCATAGTAAATTTTTTGATTTTTCTCACCAAAGTAAAGCGTAGACAGCTATCAGTTTTTAAATTATGGGATTCTTGTAGCTTGGGATTCTTGGGGTTCTTTTCTTTAATAGTCGGGATGCGTTTTGTAAGAGGAATATTCATCAAGTCAAAGAATACATATATACCCAGGATCCGTGGAGACGTGTGACAGGTTTTCTTTGATCAAATATTTTTTGAACTAAAGGTACTACTTAATGAATATTATTCACCAGTAAAATCAACCATTACCTACTGGTTACCTATGCTGAATCACAAAACTTCACCATTCCTTAAGCAAAAAGACGTTCTTCTTAGAAATCACAAAGAATCTATAATAACCCCCAAACTGTCATTAACGCTAGACATTTTAACCGGACACGGTGGCCAATTTGATCAATGTCCGGGCGGTGGGTTCGAATCCAATTGAAATTAATCTAGATAAGACTTTGGGCATGTGCCATGCGGAGTTCCATTCACGCCGTTAACCAGGTCTGATCAGATCGGGTATCTCGTGCAACTCCCCGGGGTTGGTGGCACAGGAACACACTTTCTTGTCGGTAGATCACCTGAATGATTAATTCATAGATTGATCGAGGACCGTAGCTTGGAGCTCACGATACGCTGTAGGTCCCTGGTACCAGATAAGAGACGTTTAAATAAATAGCAAGCAAGCAGTAAACTCCGAAATTAAAGATCTTAAAATAAACCATTTTTAATCGAGATACTCATCAATTGGATCCCGGACGACAATTTTAACATGCACAACGAGTGGAAGAATCATCTTAAAAATCTCATATCTTGCTGTGCATTAATACAAATCTTCTGATCTCACCAAGCCAAAACAAATTTGGAGTAGTAAACAGAATAACACTAAACCATGAAAAATGTGCCACCTCGTTGCAAAAATGACAAAAAATTGCCAACCCATCAGTAATATTATAAAACGTGCTCTTTAAGTGCTCATGAGGAAAGTACCGAATTCAAGTCTGAATATATAAATAATTGAATCAGTAACTACTTCCTATATAAAAAAACTCTATATACAATGAAAACAGTTTACAAACACGTTAAAATCTTGTGGATAGATCAATAGGAACACACCTATTGTTTACGTGTTTCTGGTTTATTTGGGTGCTCTTGTAGCTTGATTTTATATTTTTGTGCACATTTTGTTATTTTTTCTTTAACTGTTGGAATTTATAGGTCTTAGTGAATAAATTTATTTGGGACATACCATGGAGCATTTGGTATAGATTAATAGGCCACCAGATGCGTTTAAGTACAGCCTTATATACTAATAGCTTATTTTGTATAGACAGTTGTGATTTGGTACCGATAAGCTAGTATATTTTGTGGAATGAGTCCGAAATGATTTTTCTTCGTAAAAATATATTTTTTCCAATTCAATCTGCGAGTAATTAGCATCTTGTCGTTGGTCAAGTTGATAATTGATTGATGAACAGACTTCGTATCATTGGCCTTCATCCACTGGGTTTCTATATTATTCTGGTTATGCTGGTAATTTTCTTGATGATATTCTTAAATCTTGCATATGTGGCGGCGATGACGTTTTGATAGGTAGGTAGATCAGATGTGTACAACAAATATAATACAAGAACCCAGATTTAATTTCAAACAGTTCCGTATGTTCATATTTTTATGTTACAAGGAAATTGGGGTCTTCAATATGAGATATTAAGATAAGGAAGTAGTTGGTTTATAAGGATTTTTAAAACTTATATGCTAAACTTTATCAAAGCTTGCGATAAGTCCAAGAATGTTGTAGAATGGTACTAGGGCTTTATTTATGTTTCGACATATTCGATGGATTTGCTCTGTCGTGGCGTATTGAGGTCAATAAATTAAAAGCATTGAACATTCCTTACGTGTCAAAACACGTGCATGACTTTTGTATTGGTTTTCTAAAGCTACGTTCAAACTAGTAAAATATTTGCGTCAAATTTATTTGACAAAATAAAATTTACCACATTTGATATTTGACTGTGTTCACATTGAGTCAAATATTTGACTATTTTATTTGATGACAAACAGCTGGCAAACAAATTTGATTTTATTCCATGGGCAAATATTTGATACACGTTACACTTGAATCAAATATTTCCACCAAATTTTATTTGCGAAGTCCGAGGCAAATATAAATTTAATTTATGTCATTGTCGTTTCAGTTTTAGTTGTAAAATGAAGATGTGTTTTAAAATTTAAAATGAATAATTTTATCGAGGAAAAGTCCATTTGTCATCATAGTCATCATGATGTTTGTGTTCGGAAAAGTTCATTTTCAATATCTTAAAATGTAATAAAATATAAGCAGGGTGCTAAAGAAGCCGACTGCTGTCAGCATAAATTTTGAAAACAACAAATATTGTTTGTTGTAAGTAATTTTGGTTTCGAAAGCCATCTGATAATTGTGAGTCTACTTCCAAAATTTCAAAAATATCTCTTGATTTATGTTTAGGAGGCCAAAATCCATGGAAAAGCACCAGCATTTTTTTGACAAAAACTTGTTACCTAGTGTTGTTATCGCCTCTGGGTGGCTATTCTGCAATTTCAGTGAATGTGAAAATTTACAGTGAGAGGAATACGCTCACATCACATCCCCTTCTCAGGTAATGTAAAAACGCTATTCTACAATCACAGTGAACCTGCAGTGACATGATATGATCTTCGCAGAGTTGCCAATGTTTATTCCTATATTTCAACCAATAGAAGAGTCACAAAAGGTAGATAGATCTTAAGTCAACATAAAATATCTAATGTCAATCTAGATATACCTTTCTAGTTCTAAACAAATCATTTTATAATAGAGAGAATTGTTTTGAAATTGATATCGAATCCAATAAACGGCGCACAATAAACCTATTAACGCGATATATGCACAAACTGTCACTACTTTTAAGTGGGAAATTAACACATAAATTATAAAAAAAAATTCCAGTAGAGCATGCATTACTTTATCCTTAATTGTTATTCCAGACTTTTGTGGAACTCGCATAAATGGAGTGAATGATTAATAACGTATCGAGCAACCTTAAAATCTTTTTATAAATGATAAATTCGATAAAATAAAGGGATTGGTTCTAGGTAATAGTTGTCGCTCTTTTAAACTAAAAAACACAACCCATTAAATGACAGCGGCGATTTGATAAGCACAAACTGATCCACTTCTCCTGCAATTTACCAAGAGAAGTAAGTTTAATAAATTTTCGCGTGAAGTGAGCGCTCGCATAGTTAGAGAATATACTATTCAGGTTTTTAAGAGAACTCCGTCCACTTTCTCATGAGAACGAACTTTCACATCAATACAGAATAGATGTCCTGGGGGGCTATTCTCGAACTCGGACGAAGTGAACGTTCTCTTAAGAGAAGTGAATTGTCACATCTTTTCCTTGTTCTCTCGGTGCCACAAAACCATATTCTCGGATGTATAGGATTATGATCGAACGCTTGAATAGTAATTTGTTCGTCTTCTTATTTTAATTTACAAAAGGTCTCTACTCATTTGTTGAGTTAGATAACTTTTACGGTGTTTTTAGTAGAAGAAAAAAAGTTGGTAATAAAAAAGAGTGTCGATCTATCATAAAATAAATTTAGAAGTTCTTCTATAAACAAAGTACAAAAAGAAATATTTACAGAATTTAAAAAAAGAACGAAAATCTCCAAAGTAGCAACTTTACCAGCGATTTTACTTTTAAAAAAGCCCAGAATTTATGGGAGGACATTACAACCAGCCTAAAAACCTAAAAATTATAAATACAAAAAGTACACAAAACCAAATGACTTTTGGAAAAGTTTATCCTTTTTGGTATTGATATATCTACATAATTTTATTTGTTGCTACCTTTACTTCAATACTTAAAGCTGAAACTCTAATTGGACCTTGGAGAAATGGCGTCAATAAATCTATTAGATTTCGCACAAGTTCTTTGTGCAATCTAAATAATTTAACAAATTTTTGATCTCTTAACTTAAATGCATTTTCTCGTCCATGAAATCTTCTCACTGGCCTATTTTGTTGTTCTTCTGCATCAACGAGATCATTAAGCACAACAAATCTGCCTAATCCACCTTCCATATTTTTCACAGAAAATAATAAAGAAATAAAAAGTTAAGCCCAGAGTACTTCGAAGAAAATAACTATTGATATTCACAAATCTCATCAAAGTCTGACCAAATCAACATAAAACCCTAAGCTTACTTTTGGACATCAAAACAAAAAATTACAAATGCGCAAGCGTAAGATGATTTATTCTCATGAGAAGACCACGTTCTCCTAAAATTAAGCAGTAGAATAACACTCTCTCGATTTTTGTAGGAGGTGAATATTCCTGAAATTCCAGAATACGACTTATATTATTTCAATGGAACCACGCCCCCTTTTCCTATGAGAATCGTAATCGCATGACTCGAGAATAGCCCCCCTGAAGTCTTGAACACCCCTTCTATCATCTCCCGTCCTATGAACATTGATATCAAAAACACCCTGTACTTGAAATATAAAAACAAAATGACAATTTTATTTGATCACTTTGACAGTACAGAAATTCTGCATTGTCAAATAAAATTTGAGTCAAATAATGTGTAAGATGTCTAAAAACCCTTGTGTTTCCACTTATACCTGTAATTGGGTCAAACTGGGAAATATCTACCTACTTGATTTTGACTAATTTTTGAGAGATTACCAGAGTTTCAGATTAGAAATTTCACATGGCGCATATATCGCACATAGTAAACTGTTAATCCAGATCACACTATGTTCAGACCGGTCAAATGTTTGACCAAAATTCTTTGCGTCAAATTCGATCAAACAAGATGTTGCAACTATTTTTCCTTTATTTGACGCCTGTTCACACTTGAGACAAATGTATTTGATAAAAAAGTATCAAATATTTGACTAGTTTGAACGTAGCTTAAGGAAACACACAAAACACTCCAAAATCTAAGGTTTGTATTAAGATACTTAATCAAGATTATATTTTTTTTTTGATCTTATGAAAATTAATCCAGAATTAGGTGTTTCAATAAAGTTAAACGCAAAGAGGGACCAACACTTTTAATTTGAATAGTTAAATTAAAAATACTTACTTTGCACATAACAAACATCGTGTCCAATTGGCACAACATTATATCCATCTACTAACTTTGGAACAATACCAGAACTTACAGCGGCGAAACAAGGTAACCTTTCTTTTTCATTTCTAAAGGTTACTTTAAAAAAGGTCTTAACAGACATAGGTTCGCTTATACTGGCATATAGATTGTACATTTTTTTAATTGGTATTAAATTCAAGTATTCTCCTAAGGCAGATCCTGCAAAAAATATTAAATCCGTGAATGAATACGAAAAATATTTTGGTCTTATAGTGCGCGAGGTAAGAATTAAGGGTAAGACGTAAGCACTTAAGAAGGGAAATGAGAAAACAATTTTTGATTCGAATCTCGATCGTAAAGTTACGCTCTTGACTACTGAATCATTTTAATTTAAATAACTAATTTTTAATGTGCGCTACTTTAAATCTGTGCCCAAAAAATCTTTAAAAAAATCCTTTAAAAATTCCTTAAAATATCCTTAGAAAATCCCTAAAAAATCCTGTAAATTTCCTTAAAAAATCCTTAAAAATATCCCTAAAATATCTAAAAAAAATACTTAAAAAGTCCTTTTAAGTCTTTAAAAATCATTAAAAAGTCCTTTTAAGTCTTTACACACTAAAATAAGAAAAAAAATAAATAATTGAAAATACTAAATATTGTAAATTTTGTCAATAATTTTGCGACTGGATAATATATTTTTACTATATTTAGAAATTTGTATAAAAACGTAGTTATGGATAAACAATACATTCACTAGCGCCAGACAGATATAAGGACTAAGCATCTTTTAGTTAAATTTTAATTTATAAAATTTAAATATTGATTCTGACGAACACACTAATTTTTCGATATTGATGTGCACGAAAAAGTGGGGAAAGTTAAGAACTATGCAGAAGAGCAGACTTTACTTGACATGCTTGGTAGTACCTGGATATTCGCTGCTATACTATCAACCAATAATAAATAAATATCTAAAAGCACAAATAATTAACTTTTATTAATAGCAAAATAATATCAATAAAATATAGAACAATAATCCGGCCAGTAAGGAAAAAGGTGTCCAGTCAGGTTCTTACTTAATTTTCGGTACGTTGCAGTCTGGTCAGGTTGGACGTATTGAATGGTCTGGGTTGAATTGAAAAAACAAAGCGTGTCACCGACAAGTTGGAATTTCCCGAGATATATTCTTCGGAAACCTTTAAAAAGTACTAAGAAATCCTTAAATAAAATTATCAAAAAATCTTAAACCATTATTGAAAAATCCTTGTAAAATATTTGAAACATCCCCGAAAAATTCATTAAAAAACCTAGCAATTCCTATTTTTTTTAATCCTTGATATTTCTCAAAAAATTCCTGAATAATCTCTTGGAAAATACATGAAAAATCTTAAATATAGCCCTAAAGAATCCTTAAAAAATCCTTATAAAATCTTTATAAAATCCTTAAAAAAATCAATAAAAAATACTTAAAATATCCCTAAAAAATCCTTAAGAAATCCCTAAAAAATCCTTGAAATTTCCTTAAAAAATCCTTAAGAAATCCTTAAAATATCTATAAAAAATCCATAAAAAGTCCTTATTACTCTGTAAAAATCGTTAAAAAATCTTTAAAAAACTTCTTAAAATATTCTTCAAAAATCCTTAAAAATCCTAAGAAATTTCTTAAAAAATCCTTAAAAAATTCATTGAAAAATCATTAAAAATTCCTTAAGAAATCACTAAAAATCATTTAAATTTTCTTAAAAAATTGTTAAAAATTCCTTAAAATATCCCTAAAAAAACCTGATAAAATCTTTAAAAATTCCTTAAAACAATCATTCAAAAATCCCCAAAATATTCTTTAAAAAGTCCTTAAGAAATCACTAAAAATCCTTAAAATATAATTAAAATGCCTTGAACAATCCTTAAATATACCAAAAAATCCTTAAAAAATTCTTATAAAATCTTTAAAAAATACTTTAAAAAAACCATATGTTAAGGGTAAAAAATCCTTAAAATATATTTAAATCCTTAAAAAGTTCCTATAATACCTGTCAAAATCCTTAAAAAAATCCCTCAAAAAATCCTTCAAAAAAATTTAGAAAAATCCTTAAAAAATCATTAAAAATTCCTTAAAAACTTCTTAAAATATCCCTAAAAAAACCTTAAAAAAATCCTTAAAAATTCATAAAAAAAATCCTTAAACAAATCCTTATAAAGTCTTTAAAAAACTCTGGAAATATTCTTAAAAAATCCTTAAGAAATCACAAAAAATACTTAAAAGCTCCTATAAAATCATTAAAAAATACTTAAAAATCCTTAATATATGCTTAATTTTTTTTTAAAATATGCTGAAAAAAAATTTAAGAATCCCTAAAAATCCTTAAAGTTTTTTAAAAAATCCATAAAAAATCCTTAAAAAAACCCATAAAAAAGGGTTAGTAAATACTTATACAATGGTTAAAAAATCTTGAAACAATCCTTTGAAAATTTTTAACAACTATTAAAAGATCACTAAGATGTCGAATACTCCACACAAAAGCAATGAAATATTCTTCATCAATACTTAAAACATCTGGAAAAAAAACTTTGGAAATCTCTAAAAAATCATTGAAAAATTCTTCAAAAAACCATGAGAAATCCCTCAAAAATCCTTGAAAAACCATTAAAGAATCCATAAAAAATCTTTGAGAAATCTTTTCAGATAACAAAAATCCCTAAACAGTCTTTTTTGAAAAGTGCTTGAAAAATCCTTGTGAAATACTTATCTTTAGAAAATTATTAAAAAAAACTTGAAAACTCCTTGAAAATCCTTAATATTTCTTAATCATTGATAATTTTTTTAAATAATCTTAGAAAAATACTTCAAAAATCTTTAAAACATCCCTAACCAATCCTTAAAAAATACTTAAAAAATCCTTAAAAATCCTTAAAAATTCGTTAGAAACTCCTTAAAAAACCCTTAAACCCTTAAAATATCTCCAAAAAATCCTTATAAAATCTTGAAAAAACCCTTAAAATATCTTTAAATCCTTAAAAAGGTCCTAAAATACCTGTCAAAGTTATTAAAAAAAAATCCCTCAAAAAATCCTTAAAATATCCTTCAAAAAAACTTTAGAAAAATCCTTAAAAAATCATTAAAAATTCTTTAAAATATCCCTAAAAAATCTTAAAAAAATCATTAAAATATTCTTAAAAAATCCTTAAGAAATCACTAAAAATCCTTTAAATTTTCTTAAAAAATCGTTAAAAATTCCTGAAAAAAAATATCCCTAAAAAATCTCTAAAAAATCCTTAAGATATATTCTTTAAAAAATCCTTAAGAAATCACTGAAAGTCCTTAAAAGTTCCTTAAAATATTCTTAAGTCTTCAAAAATCCTTAAAATATCCCACAAAATCCTTAAAAGAATCCTATTTTAAGGATAAAAATTGCTTAAAATATTTTTAAAAAGTCCCTATAAAACCTGTCAAAATTCTTACAAAATTATAAAAAATCCTTAAAAAATCTTAAAAAATATCGTTGAAGTAACCATAAAAATCATTAAGAAATCCCTAAAAATTCCTTAAACTTTCCCTAAAAAATTTTTAAAAATCCTTAAAAAAACCATAAAAAACACAAAAAAAATTAATAAAATATTCTTCATCAGTACTTAAAACGTCTGAAAAAAAAGTTGGGAAATCCCAAAAAATCATTGAAAAATTCTCGAAAACCCACTAAAAAATCCTTAAAAAATCTTTGAAAAGAATCTATAATAAATTCTGGAAAAAATCATTTCAAACAAAAATCCCTAAACAAATCAATTTTTAAAAAGTCCTTGAAAAGTCCGTGAAAATCCTCCTGAAATACTTATCATACTAAATCCCTAGACAATTAATAAAAAATTTGAAAACTTGTAGGAAATCCTTAATTTTTGATAATTGATAATTTCTTTAAAAAATCCCTTAAAATCTCTTAAAATAATACTTCAAAAATCTTTGAAACATCCCTAAAGAATCCTTAAAAATAATTAAAAAATCCCCAAAAATCCTTAAAATTCTTTAGAAAACTCGTTAAAATATCCCTAAAAGATCTTTAAAAAATCCTTAAAAAATTCTTAAAAAAGCCTTAAGAATCCTTGACAAATCCTTTCAAACAACAAAAATATATTTGAACAATTTTTGAAAAATCCTTGAGAAATACTTATCATAGTAAATCATAAGAAAATTATTAAAAGTCCTTAAAATAATCTTTGAAATCCCTCAATATTTTTTTGAAATATTGCGACCAATGGTTTTGCTCAAACAATTTTTTTTGGTTTTCTGAAGAAGGTCCTTAATTTCCGATATGCACTCATAGGTTCCTAAATTTCGAAGTTATGACATGTTGGAAACAAAAATAGGTAAATTTATTTATAAAACTCACTTAAGCTTATTTATTGAAACCGAATGAAATTAGCAAACATCAAATGGATGAATGCTTGTAAGTTAGAGGCTAAGATAGATATCCGAGGTTTAAGTTTAAAATAATAATAAAGAAAATTAGTTGTTCAAATTTTTCGAAATTAATAATAACCAGTTGAGAATGCGCAATCTACTATTATTAAGACGAATTTTTGTTATATAAATTTTACAAATTTAAAACTTTAGATTCCTTAAGATACAATTTTTTTGTTTATATTATTATAATTTTATATCTAATTTTAGAACTAAATCAACATACAGTAAATTATAGAATCTTACCAGTAAGTGGATCAACTTTTCCAAAAAAGTTTAATTCCAAGAAATCCTTAAATATTTGTGATGGGTACATCAATTTCATATCAGAATTTTCTTCAAGTTTCTTAGCAAATATCAACCAGGCACAACCCATAAGATATTGAAGAAACTGGTAAAAATAAATCGGTTCAAAAGCATAGTGATCTGTTTCTAAACAACTTTGAGGGTTTTCCCACAGAAGTGAATCAACTTCTGAAATCTGAACTCCATCATGGACGTTTGCATCTCTGAAGAGTTGCCAAAGAAACATACGTATCATAACTGGTTTATAATTGATTTCTTTTTGCTCGCTTGATTGAGTTACAGCTAATGAAGCATATCTATAAACAATATGTAAGATAAGTGTTTGTATTAGTAACTTATTGTACTTACTTATTATAAATTGCATGTAGTTTTGGTAAATGTACAAGAATTACATTTCTAAACAGTTCTACTTCTTCTTCTACCGCTAATTGACCTTGTTGTTCGCAAGAAAGTTCTCTACTCTCTACGCTTTTATTTATAGGTGATCTACATTTTGCAGATAAAATAGAGATTGCAGATTGGCCAATTCCCGGTGTCATAAAACTAAACGTGTAACTCATTAATGATCTTCTAAACCTTTAAAAAATTAAAATACCTATTATAGTTTTTTTGTCCAAATGATGGTTCTGTTCTGGAAATAATAAGTGAAGCTAATCTTCTAGTTAGAATTAAAAATATTCTCACCTAATGTTTTCTTCTCTGCTTTGCTGCATTTCATTCCTCATATTCATAAAATCTCCAGTACGAGCATGTTTCAAAGAGTAATCAAAAATTATGTCGATGAAATACATAAAATTTACATCTTCTGCTGCACCATGAGTGGGAATAACTAATGGTGACCAATTTTTTTTACTTCCAGATATAGTGTCCAATAGTTTTACAAACATAAATGGAGGTATTAGACTACCATTTCTGGTTATATTTATTAAGATGGCTTCGTCAATTTCGTCATATGCTACCTAAAAAAAATTCAGATCATATTAAAAAAATATTATACGAAGCAAGTTAGTAATTCGGCCCGAAAAATTCATTTTAAAAATAAACACAAGAACTATACGCAACATGAAATTTATGGACATAACGCTATAAATATATTTTAGTCTGTTAAACAGAAGTAATCAGAATAACATTTTTCATTAGCTACTAAAGAATTATTGTTGAAGTATAACAAAAGTGACCTGCAAAAAAATAAAAAAAGAAATATAACATATCATCCAATTGTGGTGCATGAATCCATCACGTGACGTAAGTAATCGTAATGATTTAAACAGTTTTATTTTTTGTTTTTTTTCCAATTTTTTTCGATTTTTTATGATTTTTTTCGATTTTAATTTATATTTTTTTCGATTTTTTCTAATTTACTCTCGTTTTTCGATGTCTCCCGATATTATCCCTTTTTTTCATTTGTTCCAGTTTTTTCGGGTTTTTACGGTTTATTACGGTTTTTTACGATATTTCAGGATTTTTCATGATTTTATGATGATTATTCCTTAAAAACTACTTAAAAAATCCTTAAAAATTCCTTAAAAATCCTTATAAAATCTTTAAAACATCCTTATAGATTCTTTAAAAGAATTCTTAATTTTTTTTTAAAAAATGCCTTAAAAAATCGGTAAAAACCCCTTAAAAAACCCTTAAAATTTCCTTAATTTTAATTATTTTTTTTCGATTTTTTCTAATCTACTCCCGTTTTTCGATGTTTCCCGATATTATCCCTTTTTTTCATTTGTTTCAGATTTTTTGAGTTTTTTTGATTTATAACGAGTTTTTCACAATTTTTCAGGATTGTCACGATTATTTACGGTTTTTTTTAAGATTTTTTACATTTCTTTAGCATTTTTTACGATTCTTTACGTCTTTTAAGATTATTTACCGATTTTTACGGTTTTTACGATTTTTCCCATTTTTTTCTGTCTTATTCAATGTTTTAAATTATTTATGAAATGTTACGACTATTTGCCTGTTTTTACAATTTTTTTCGTTTTCCTACATTTTTTTAACAAATTTTTACGATTTTTCACGATTCTTTACGCTTTTTTCCATTTTTTTCTCTTTTTCAGTTTTTACCTCTCGCCCTTCAGATAAGAGAGGTATAGGAATCATGCTAAAAATTGGGTAGTGAGTTTTCAATGGATAAACACGTCTGTCTGTGTGTGTGTGTGTGTCTGTGTGTGTGTGTGTTTGGATGGATGTTGTAGTAACGATAACTCAAAAACTACTGAATACAAAAATTTGAAATTTGCGATGGGTGATGACGTAATTATTATACAAAACGGCAATAAAGTTTTACACATATATTTTGTATACCTTATAGTTTATTTTTATCTCATTAAAATTTTCGAAACTTTTGCCATTGTTGCCAGATTTACAAAAAAATAATTTTTTTTTCATACTTTTTTGTGTCAACCTGTAAATTTTTGATTCTAAAATGGCGAGAGGTCATGTGCTGGCCACATCAGATTTTTTTAATTATTTACGAAATTTTGCATTTTTTTACGATTTTTTATGATTTTTTTCGATTTCATTCCAATTTTGTGATTTTTTCTAATTTACACGCGTTTTAGAGCTTCCCCTATAGTATCCCTTTTTTCCATTTATTTTAGTTTTTTCCAGTTTCTTTTGGGTTTTTTACGGTTTATTATAGTTCTTACGATTTCTCACGATTTTCTACGGTTTTTTATGAAATTTTACGATTATTTAGCATAATTTAAGAAGTTTTTCGACGTTTTTACCAGTTTTTTACGATTTTACAATTTTTTACGATTTTATACTTTTTTTTTAAGATTTTCACGTTTTTTTTTATTATTTCCGAAATTTTAAGACTTTTATTTGTTTTTTTACTGGTTTTTTTGTTTTTTAACAATTTTTTACGATAGTTCATGATTTTTTACGATTGTTTCTATTTTCTTTTTCTCAATTTTTTAATTATTTACGAATTTTTACAACTTTTTGCCAGTTTTTTACGGTTTTTTTTACAATTTTTTACGATTTTTAACGATTTTGTGCTGCGGCCACGTAAAGCAATTCAACAGAGAAATTGTAGAAACAACGGGACAAGTCCAAAAGCCGGAAAACGAGAAAAAAATTTGGTATATTTTTTTACACGTAAAAACAGTTAGTTGTTGGCTATCTAAGTAGTGCCGAATTCGCTTACTAAAAATCTCGATTAATTAAATTCGAACAATAGTCAACACGTGTGCCCATTAGCACTTATTCTATCTGAATATCTATATTTCCATTTTGCATTTCGATGGCGTCTCCGAGGCCTAACAATATTAACATCTATTGATTTACGACACCATTCAAGTGGTTTGGTCCAAAGCACTTGATACGTCAGCATAATTCCTTCAAACTTATTTTTTTACCAGTGATTTGAGATTTAAGAAATAAGTTATTGGTAACCCTTTATCCGAAGTACAGACAAAAATTTATAAAAGAATAAACTACCGGGTGCCAATGTATTCGTTGGACAAAAATTTTTCAATAATTCATACTCTCCCACCAGTTTCGGTTTTCACTGGAAATGATTTCAACCGATCTGATCGACATGAAAGATGAGTAAAAAATATTTTTAGTACCAGGTAGCGTACACGTTTGACATTAATTATTTGGGAGTATATATAGATCAACATGTTATATGGGATGTTACGTTGCTTAAAAGCTTAGAATGTTATTCTATAAATTTCGATATTTATCCCGAATTCTTCCTGTCGGGCAGATTCTGACATATTACACACTGCCTGAATCACGAATTATATATGGAATTGTGGCATGGGGAGGAGCACTAGAAGCACATATGCATAATCTTGAAATCGTAAAAAATCTTTAATAAAAAAGGTATATAAAAAACATATTACTTACCCCTCCGATGAATTATTTACAGAAACATAAAATTTTTGATATTCGTCAGCTGTTTTGTGAATGTTAGCTAATCAGACAACACCCTGTATAATCGCTTCTAACTCATTTTAGAAACTTATAATTTTCTTATTTGAGAGAATGAAGAATTTTTTAATTTATGACAATTTCTTACTTAAAAAAGTCAGTTTTTTCTATGAAAAATATGAAAAAATAATATTTATTTCGAAACAACGCCCTATATATTCGCTTCTAGCTTAGTAAAGACTGAGTTTAAAAACTTGTATTTTTTTATTCTAAAGAATTAATAATTTTCTACTTTATGATAATTTTTAGAATATAAAAAAGTCAGTTTTTCCTATGAAAATTATGAAAAATAATATTTTTATAGTGCAACACCCTGCATAATCGCTTCTAATTCATTAAATACCAATTTTGGAAAATTTTTATTTTGTTATTTATGAGAATGAAGAATTTTGTAATTTATGACATTTTTTTAATGGAAAAAGTCTGTTTTTCCTATGAAAAATATGAAAACTAATATTTATATCGAGACAACACCCTATATAATCGATTCTAGCTTAGTAAATACTGAGTTTAAAAACTTGTATTTTTTATTTTAAAGAATAAATAATGTTTTACTGTATTACAATTTTTTTACTGGAAAAACTCAAGTTTTTTCTATGAAAATTATGAAAAATAGTATTTTAATCGTGATAACACCCTATATAATCGCTTCTAGCTTAGTAAATACTGAGTTTAAAAACTTATAATTTTTTTTATTTTAACGAATTAATAATTTTCTACTTTATGGCTATTTTTATACTATAAAAAGTCAGTTTTTCCAATGAAAATTATGAAAAATAATATTTTTATAGTGACAACACCCTGTATAATCGCTTCTAACTCATTAAATACCGATTTTAGAAACTTGTAATTTTCTTATTTGAGAGAATGAAGATTTTTTTAATTTATGACAATTTATTTACTGGAAAAAGTCAATTTTTCCTATAAAACATATGAAAACTTAGATTTATATTTTGAAAACACCCTATATAAGCGCTTCTAGCTTAGTAAATACTGAGTTTAAAAACTTGTAATTTTTTTATTTTAAAGAATGAATAATTTTCAACTGCATGACAATTTTTATACTATAAAAAGTCAGTTTTCCTATGAAAAATTTGAAAACTAATATTTATATCGAGACAACACCCTATATAATCGCTTCTAGCTTGGTAAATACTGACTTTAAAAACTTTTAATTTTTTTTATTAATAATTATCTACTTTGTGACAATTTTTATAGTATAAAAAGTCAGTTTTTCCCATGAATATTATGAAAAATAATATTTTTATAGGGACAACACCCTGTATAATCGCTTCTAACTCATTAAATACCGATTTTGGAAACTTGTAATTTTCTTATTTAAGAAAATGAAGAATTTTTTAATTTATGACAATTTTTTTATTGCAAAAAGGCAGATTTTCCTATAAAAAATATGAAAACTAATATTTATATCGAGACAACACCCTATATAATCGCTTCTAGCTTAGTAAATACTGAATTTAAAAACTTGTAATTTTTTAATTAATAATTTTCTACTTAATGACAATTTTTATACTATAAAAAGTCTGTTTTTCTTATGAAAATTATGAAAAATAATATTTTTATAGTGACAACACCCTGTATAATCGCTTCTAACTCATTAAATACCGATTTTAGAAATTTTAAATTTTCTTATTTAAGAGAATGAAGAATTTTGTAATTTATGACATTTTTTTACGGGAAAAAGTCAGTTTTTCCTATAAAAAATATGAAAACTAATATTTATATCGAGACAACACCCTATATAATCGATTCTACCTTATTAAATACTGAGTTTAAAAACTTGTATTTTTTATTTTAAAGAATGAATAATGTTATACTGTATTACAATTTTTTTACTGGAAAAACTCAGTATTTTCTATGAAAATTATGAAAAATATTATTTTAATCGTGATAACACCCTATATAATCGCTTCTAGCTTAGTAAATACTGAGTTTAAAAACTTATTTTATTTTAACGAATTAATAATTTTCTACTTTATGGCTATTTTTATACTATAAAAAGTCAGTTTTTCCAATGAAAATTATGAAAACTAATATTTTTATAGTGACAACACCCTGTATAATCGCTTCTAACTCATTAAATACCGATTTTAGAAACTTTAAATTTTCTTATTTAAGAGAATGAAGAATTTTGTAATTTATGACATTTTTTTACGGGAAAAAGTCAGTTTTTCCTATAAAAAATATGAAAACTAATATTTATATCGAGACAACACCCTATATAATCGATTCTACCTTATTAAATACTGAGTTTAAAAACTTGTATTTTTTATTTTAAAGAATGAATAATGTTATACTGTATTACAATTTTTTTACTGGAAAAACTCAGTATTTTCTATGAAAATTATGAAAAATATTATTTTAATCGTGATAACACCCTATATAATCGCTTCTAGCTTAGTAAATACTGAGTTTAAAAACTTATTTTATTTTAACGAATTAATAATTTTCTACTTTATGGCTATTTTTATACTATAAAAAGTCAGTTTTTCCAATGAAAATTATGAAAACTAATATTTTTATAGTGACAACACCCTGTATAATCGCTTCTAACTCATTAAATACCGATTTTAGAAACTTGTAATTTTCTTATTTGAGAGAATGAAGAATTTTTTAATTTATGACCTTTTTTTTACTGAAAAAAGTTAGTTTTTCCTATGAAAAATATAAAAACCAATATTTATATCGAGACAACACCCTATATAATCGTATTTAGCTTAGTAAATACTGAGTTTAAAAATTTGTAATTTTTTTTAATAATTTTCTACTTTATGACAATTTTTATAATATAAAAAGTCTGTTTTTCTTATGAAAATTATGAAAAATAATATTTTTATAGTGACAACACCCTGTATAATCGCTTCTAACTCATTAAATACCTATTTTAGAAACTTGTAATTTTACAATTTGAGATAATAAGGAATTTTATAATTTATGACAATTTTTTTACTGGAAAAAGTCAGTTTTTCCCATGAAAAATATGAAAACTAATATTTACATCGAGACAACACCCTATATAATCGCTTCTAGCTAAGTAACTACTAAGTTTAAAAACTTGTTTTTTTTTAATTTAAGGAATGAATAATTTTCTACTGTATTACAATTTTTTTACTGGAAAAACTCAATTTTTTCTATGAATAATAGTATTTTAATCGTGACAACATCCTGTATAATCGCTTCTAGCTTAGTCAATACTAATTTTAAATTTTAAAAACTTTTTAATTTTTTTATTTAAAAGAACGAAGAATCTTGTGCTACTTTATGATAATTTTTCTCAATGGAAAATTTTGGAAATGTGGAAAATTATGAAAAATAGAAAAATATAATTTTTACAAAAAATCATATTTAATTTTTCTTCCAAGAGAGAATTATAAATTTTGTAGTTAAAAATGTTCATAACGCAGCTATAATTTATTTCGTTGATTTTTCTCAACTTTTTGAATATGTTCAATAAATCACCAGTTATAAATATCATTCACTACAGATATGAATAAAATTAAAATACGAATAGCGAATTTGTTGAAAAATAATAATAATAATTGCGCCATCTTTTAAGAAAATGACCGATTTTTTTGAATACGTCATAGTCTCGTATAATGAAAACTTATGATATAAAAATAATTCAGCAATATAGTAGGTAGTCTTTAATTTTAAGTTTAAAATTTTTTTTTTGTCCCCAGTTTGATGTAAAATTATTTTCAGTTATTTCAGTTAAAACACAAAACGAAGTGACACCTGGATAAAAAATTTTTACTGTAGAATTTATTTCTAATAATAAATAATTTCATCATGCTAGTTACCTTTGAATCGACCATTTTTAAAATTTCATAATAAGAAACCTTTTCGATATAAGAGTCTGTACCTATCGAATCACCATCTAAAAAATTTAAATTTAAATCTTCGACACTCTTTTGAGAAGACTTATGCACTGGTTTATTAAATTCAAATAGTGGATTGCTTTCTAACATCAAACCATTCCCACATATCATAACTCCAGGACCGTGTTTGCTATTTTTTGACCAGATTCCTGCATATTTAGCTCCACACTCTGTTCCAAAATTCATAATACCTGCAAAATAAATTATAAAAAAAGTATCATAATAAATAAGTTTTATACCTAATCCATCGCGTTCACCATTTTTCCATGAACCCCTATAAGAGTTATATAATGGAAAGCAAAATGCTTCATTGGGTTTCAGATCCCAAGTGTATTCTCCGTAACCATGTGGTTTATCATCAAACCATTCACCATTATAGTACTAAAATAAATCTAATTAATGACTTGTTTATCACTTCATAATTATCCCACTACACGCTCCGGTTTGCCTAAGAGGTTTGGCCGTGCAGTTTTACCGGATGAAGTTTGCCTGCACAGTTTTTTATGTCACCACACACGCAGCGATATAACTGTACAGTTAATTTTAAAAATGTCAGATTCGGAGAGTGATCCAATGCTACTTCTAAGATTATTATTTTTACCACGTCATCTTTAAGTGCAGCTGGATCAATTTATTTTAAAATTGATTTCAGTCTGACATAGGCTGCGTCTCTCATCCCATATCATGATAAATTTTACTTTTCACTTGACACAAACAGGTCTCTATCTCGTAAGCTTCTATAAAGGCTTCAATTACTCTTTTTGGGAACGTTTAGACTTTTGTAATAAAATAAGTACGTAATTATATATATTTACAAGAAAACACACAAAACAAAAAGGTAATCGATGACGAACAAAAACAAAAAAAAATGTAAACACAAAACTAACCTTCAATTTTAAAACCTCACTTTATCTTCAATGAATAATAAAAAATGAACTATTACGTATTTATCTGCGCAACTCTGACACAGGCCAAAATATATTTTTCGATATTCACTCCAGCCAACTGTACAGTGCACAATAACTGTGCAGGTTTTACGATACACGTACCGGTCAGCCTGAACAGGCCAGACTGTGCAGGCAGACCTCTCCGGCATACCGGAGCATGTAGGCCCGCCTTTAAATGGGCGAACATGGTATTCATCGGACTATGGAGCGTATAGAAGGAGGGCAATCTCTAATGGACAACACGTTTAAAATGTGGGCAACATTTTATACGCAACTAATGGTACATAAA
The DNA here is from genome assembly GCA_963243735.1 of Neocrepidodera transversa. Classification (NCBI taxonomy): domain Eukaryota; kingdom Metazoa; phylum Arthropoda; class Insecta; order Coleoptera; family Chrysomelidae; genus Neocrepidodera; species Neocrepidodera transversa. The sequence goes on from OY725341.1 coordinate 17,356,253, forward strand.
ATAACCGACGCGGCGCTGACGATCGTATGTTGAAAAACTGTTTGTAGATTGATTAGATCCATAATCTCAAATAACGTTTTTTATTCAATGAGCCACCCAATTTTTATAAAATACAAATCTTTTAAAAGTTTACGTAATGAAATAAAATTATTATTTGAAAAAAAGTCAAAGGAAATGTCAAAACTCGCTTAAACTGTCATCAACAGTCGATCAACAGCGCCACCAACTGGCTTCCAAAATTGGTTCCCTTTTTCTAACGTTGCGATGTGCCTCCTTCTATACCCTCCATACATCGGACCATGGAGCGTCTGTTTGATTTTTGTTTATTGTCATTTATCCTTTACTCAATTTTTCTATCAATATTTGGAAAAAAAATGATTTACTGAGCAATGCAAATCAGTGACTATTTTTATCTATTTTATCTATTTTTTTTCTGAAGTTGCTCGTTTTGCTGTCGTTACAAAATAAAATTCTATTTTGTGTTTGCAACACTAATCACTCTGAAAATTCTACACTTTTATATTATTACTGGATGACGATTGCTAATTAGATTATTAATATTTATAAAAATTTAGAAAAAACTTAAACTGTTGATTATTTCTATAACTGTAGTAAAAGTTACATTATATCTTCAAAGTGGTTAATTTATCTTTATACTTACGTCATTATTATCCAACAATATTTTTCCTTTTCCTTGTTTTTTGTTAGCAACCCAATCACCTTTATATTTTGCACCATTCTTATACCTTCTATAACCTACTCCATGTCTTAGGTCATTATACCAATCTCCCTCATACCAATCACCTGATTCATACATTACCCATCCATCACCTAAATTAAAAAAAACCTGTATTGGATATCAAAATATTAATAAACTTAAATCATTACATTTTCTTAAATTCCAACTCCATGGTATCTGAAATTTATTCGACAGGATATACAGGGTGGCGCAAATACAAAGTGGTAACAGAAATAACTATAAATTACAATGTATTTTAACGACGTTACTTTTATTTCCGTAATTAAAATATTTAAATTAAATCGCACATGACACTAGAATAAAATTAACTTAAAATTATAGAAAAGGCTAGATATTCTTAATATAAGATACCAGTTGAATCTCCGCCCGACAGATGAAGACACTCGCGTCCGTGCTTCTTAGACGCTGAAGTTCTTATCGAGTAGGACGACTCGATCCGTTGTCGGTAGTTGCTGTGGTCGTCTCAATTCGAGTAGCAGTGGTAGTCCCTTCGCATTTACAGACAATTTAAGCTGAAGGGAGCGAAGATAATTCCAATTGTATCGGAGTCCAGAACCGTCGTCCGACCACCTCGCCAGCCCGGAATACGTGCCTGCTGCTTACCTTATTTTCCCGGAATTGGTTTTTTAAATAAACAGTTATTTGGTATTTATTGATTTTTATTTGTGATACCAGAAGCAGCAAATACCCAGGTACTCAACCTAAGTAAAACCCGCCCTACTGGCCGCCAGTGATTTGGTCGATACCATAGCTTTTTATCCACTGAAGCTGCCCGGGCAAGTATCCTTCATACTATAAACGTAAGGCGGTACCCGAGGCAATCCGAAACCTGGACTAAGGCGCCAAACGACCGCTTGACGACACAAAGAACGTTACAGTATTAAACTAAATTAGTAATGAAATACACAAAGTCCAGTACAACAATTGCCTATTTCACTAAAACAACTGTTTAAGAAATATATATTGTGGTACTGGACTTTGTGTGTTTCATTACTCATTGGTTGAATACATTTGAGACATGGATAACCTGATGAATTTATTAAACTTGATTGCCATTGTGAATATTTAAATTTTGTAAGAATTGCTCAAATTGTTATCCCCCTTGTTCAAGATATTTTATAATTCTTGTACTCACATTTTCAGGTTAAAAATAATCTAATTCTAAGTACAGTACTTAGAAAGAAGTTTAATTTTAGTCTAGGAAATTCCTGGCAAACTTGAAGATAGCAAAGCTGTAGAAATGGACGAAGATACGTCTTTAAGCACACAGACTATCGCTAACCAAGAAAGTCGATGGTGTGGATGATTTTAAATGGGCAGTTGTTTTTTCAATATCATAGCATATCCAACATGATCAGGCTTTGGAGGAGCACGACTATCCTCTTCATATTCAGTTTTGTGCTTGACTTGATGAGCAGCGTGAGAATGTGCTTGATTGTGAAAAAAAAAATAATTACAGCCGAGGCTGGTTTCACCAGAAATTATATTTATAATTATCATAATAACCATATGTTTGGATAGATGAAAACCCCCATGCCATTGTGCAAAGAGGTCACCAGAAGTAGTTTAGTTTGAGTTTTTATGGTGGAATTATTGGTGGTCATTTACTAGGTCCCATTTTCCTGCAAAGACCGTTGAATGGACAAAACTACATAGATTTCATAAAAAATGAACTAGTTGATTCATTAGATGATTTTCTACTTACTGTAAGGGCAGGAAAATAGTTTTTGCACAATGGGGACCACTCTATTTCAGCGGTGTTGCTAGACAACACTTGGGTAATAGCTTAAGAAATTGGTGGACCGGTCATGGAGGGTAAATATCTTAGCCACCAGGTTCTTCAGATTTATATCCACTAGATTTTTATCTATGGGACATTTAAAGCAATTGGTTTATTCTTGGCCAATATCTAATGTCGGTGTCCTCGGATAAAATATAGAGAAAGGCTATAATACAGTTAGAAATAAAAACAAGCTGTTACAGTGGGTCAATGAAGACTTTATGAAAAGAATAAGAGCATATCTTGAGATAATGGGAATCATTTTAAACAATTTTTATGAATAAAATGAATGGATTATTTGGAGTACCTTATAGTTGATACACTATCTGCATTTTTTTGGATACACTATCTGTCAGAAACCATTCTGTCTGGATATATGCATATATAAGTTCCAACATTGAAATATTTATTCCCAAACCAGAAGATAGGTCAATGTTTTCGCTTTTATTTTATCAATCAATAAGTATTTTTCAATCATTTAATAATTTTTTATTATTTTTTATTCTTGTCAAAATAAAGCGATTTTAATCTGGTATATTTTTTTGTCAAATACAATAAGGAAGTTTTATTTTTTACAATCGACAATTTTGGTCCAACTTGTATAAATAACGTTCGAGATCTTACAGTATGAGTTTATCGAGTACATCTATCTCCTTCATAAAGTGCAGTGGGAGGGAGCAGAAGAGATAAATATTGACGAAATGATTGATGATAGTGTTTTGATAAGAATGAGAGAAACAAATAATCTATACATGAGAAACGCTCATTGAGTGCCACTCAGTCAGTATCACTGTCTTCGTATATAAATAACCTTTGAGATCTTACAGTAGGCGTTTATCAAATACTTCTATTTTCTTCATACATCCAAGATAAAGTACAATGGAGGGAGCACAAGAGATACATATTGAAGAATCATTTGATTTCTGAACTGTACCAAATATTAATTATGGATAGCATTTAATAGTGAAATATAGGTGGCTGAAGATGACCAGGAACCATGTTGGATCGATTTAATCGATGGATGATTAGTGCAGGCGAGATACATTTTTACAATTTATACAATTTAATTGATATTCAAACACCTGAAGTAACTCATCTTCACTAAATATATGTCTATTTAGATAAAAAATTCAATTCCAAATATTGGTCGGGGTTGCAGCTAAACAGCGGCACAATACAGACAGATCTAATGGCTGCATTTTGTGCGAGAAGTGAGGGGGTAAAGAAATCACGACTACATCATTTTCCTTGCAAAAACTAATAGCTGGTGATTATCGAAGATGAGTAAGAGTGGGTTCTCTTTTAAGAAACGTGCATGCATGGAAAAATGCTGAAGAAATATATAAAACTCATTTTCGGTCATCCACCCCGATCGATTTGAAGCTCAAATACAACCCGGTGGGTCATTGTTCACAAAATGTTCTCTGAAATTCATACGATGGCAAAACAAAATGTTATCAATGTATCTCTCTCCGCAGTTGTGACGTAACCAACCTGTTTCGCACTTTTTCTAGTTATTATTTGCCCATCTCATCAACGTTATAAATATGTTGAGCTTCAAATTTATAACGTTCTAAAACTTCTTCAAGTAGAGAGAAAAAAGCATTAACAGTATTTTTGTTAAAGCTTGTGGCTCTGCTGAGAATTGTTACCTCAGGAGCCCTCAGGTACAAAGCCGTATGAGGTTTCAGAAATGCGGCGAGCCAATCGGAAGAAGCCATTTTGTTTTTAATCCAATTTTGACCAACCTCTTTTTTGTTTTTAACTTAAAACTCATATGCTAATAGCAACTTAGATTGTCGGATAAGCTATTCAGTTAAATCTTTTTCCATGTTACGCCGAGGAGATTAAAATTAATAAAATACGCAAGAACGAAAGAATCCACAAACCTTGATGATTATTTTCGCATAGGAATCATAACAAATCGGCTTAATACACCTCGCGTATATATCTTAAAAGCTAGAATATTTACTTTACACAGGTAGAAACAGACTATTGCACATAGCAGACGGTTATGTACACCCCTGGTAACCGAAACTATACTGACGTAAAGAGGACGGGACGCTGTTTAATCTACACCTAACGATGCTCTGTTGCCATTGTTATTATGACAGAATTCGCCGTTCTCACAACTAACCCCTGTGACACCAAACCCCGGTCTCCCCTACCTTTATTTTAGGGATTAACGCAACTAACCCCTGTCACAACCAACCTCGGTCTCCCCTAACTTTAGTTTATAAGGGGATTACCGCAACTAACCCCTGTCACAACCAACCTCGGTCTCCCCTACCTTTATTTTATGAGGGGATTACCGGACCAAACGATATTATTATTAACAACTTTGCTATTGAACGTTTTTTGATACGACGTCAAGTTTCGCTGAAAATCGTAAAAATCGCAAAAAAAATTCACCACATTTAACCACTCCCAAATGCATTAGATCAACCCCCAGAGCGCCGTTTTTGTTTTATATGTTCATTGTGAACCCTTTATCATTTCCCACCACTGCAGATGTTTGGTTCTTAATTTGACTCGAATGCACTAGATTTAATTAAATAACTCAAAACTTATTATTTATAGTCTGAGCACGAATCCTCAGTTTTCCTTTGACCTTAATAACAAAAAAAAGTTATTTAAGCAACAAGTGTATAAATTGCTACTTTTAACACGTATGTGAATTTTGTCGCACGAGCCAAAGTAGAGTGCGACAATCACATGAGTGAAAAAAGGCATTTTACATACTAGTTGCGTACAGTATTTTTTCTACTACCAAAAAATATATAGGTATTAAGTATAAAATAAACAATCTACTACAAGAAGCTTCTTGCAAAAACATGAAGTTAACCAGTAAACTTTTGGCACATAGAATCTTTGAAAGATAAAAAAATTAAAGATATTGCAAAAAATGTGTAGCGCATGCGAAGAAGTTAGTTTGCAAAATTTACCTTACTTTACGCACTAGTAAAAAAAAATATTAATCTTTACACACTCCGTAGCGTGCGTAAAGTAAGTACTTTACCAACGGTAGTAGAAAAAATAATTTTTTTAATTATTAGGTTACAATCTGCATAAGTTTATTTATTGCTTTTGGGTTTTCTTATTCTTTCAGTATTAGTAGTGCTGTATTAATAATTGTAACTTACCATGTTTTTTTCCATTTTTCCAATTTCCATAGTAGTAAACTGATGTAGACAAAATATTAAGCAAACCAGATCCATGAAAAGTTCCTTGACAAAAATCACCTTCATACTTGCTTAAATCTGGAAGCACTATTGTTCCCTTTCCAGTGATAAATCCATTTAGAAATTCTCCCTACAGATTAAAATATTATTCGTTTAACTTAATTAAAGTAGAGATAATATTTGATTTTACTTAAATTTAAGAAAAACAGTTATTTTTAATTCAATTAGAAGCGTCAGCTATTGAATTTTAAGTTAATTCCTCATTGTTACGTATTGGCGCAATCATAATAATTGTAATTTTATTTCTAACTTTGGTATCACCCTGTAGGTAATATATATGTAAATATTTTGACTACAACGCACCTAAGAATTAAGATCTGCCGTCCAAGAGTATACCTATACTTAAATTTAAAAAGATACTAAAAAAAACTATGACTAAAAGGAAAATTTTTAAAAAGGACGAGTACATCAATGTATGGAAAAGAAACAATTTCTGTAAAAATTAAGATAAAAGAGGAAGATAAGATAACCAAAGAACAAAATTTTCTTAAATTTCGCTAACGATCATAAACATTTTGTATTAAGACCAATCAATGATAGGCAAGTATTTAAAGGTGAAGACTACTAATAAATATAAACCTTGGTTACTTTGGAACCATAATATCCGGATCGAAGCACCAATGTGCAAGTTTATCTTAATAATATAATTATTTAAAAACCAACGAACCCCATTTGCCTTGTTCCAATCGTGATTCTTCCAGAGAACCCTCTTCGTTTAGATTACATCAAAATCCCTGGTTGCTTAGGAATTCTTGACTTCTCAAAAAAATTGAAAACCCGTTTTAGTTATCGTGGCCTAATAGAGATATTCTACTCGATTTAAAAATGTACTGCAAGTATTCATAAAAAAAAAGAATTCGTTATGGTTTAAATTATATTGTTAATGAAAGTAAAATAAGCATATAGCTAATACAGGGTGTTAAAAAAGTTTAAAATGAAACAAAATTTAATTACAATTATGATAATTGTTAAGGTCCGGTACTTTGTGCTCTTGTTAAATTTTTGATTAGTTAATCATATTGTTAAACTAATCATGATCAAATTAACAGAAAAGTAGTAAATGGGTAATTTATCAGTAACTTTGACAACGATTAGTTAATCAATGTTTGATTTAAAATTTGAGTAGTAGTAACACTATCTCTTCTTCTTTTTTTATATTAAATTGCATTTATTCAAATTTGATGTAAAATGTTAAACGTACGTTTTAAGATAGGTGTCATGTATTAGAAAGAAAAAGTTTTACACATCGTGTCGAATTTTAAATATATGTCAGTTTTAGGAAATTTTGAGTTTTTTTTTAATGTTATTGATTATATTCGTAATCAACGAACTTATACTGTGAACGAACGTGTAGACCCCATGAATAAAGTGGGATGATATAGAATTTTATAAAAAATTTCGATTTACAAAAGAATCAGTTCGTTTTATTCTTAACGAAATAAAAATAAATTGTCAATATGTCGTCGAATGTGAAATCAAATTTATGCACAGAACAAGCCAAATCAGAATTCTAAACCACGAAATTATAAAGTTCAGAGTCAATAATTCTGATTAAAGCTTAAATTCAAGAAAAAAAATGATGTTAAATTTAACAGAGACACGCCCACATTAAAGGTATAATCATAGTATAAAGTACCGAAATTCTCTATTAAAATTTAATTTTCTGTTAAATTAAATTAATCAGCTTGCAAAGTACCGGACTTAAATCTAACATCTGCCTAACAACGTGATTTTTTCCAACATTGTATTTGTTATTTCCCACCTCTACTTTTACCCATCTCAAAATATTGATAACTTGAGTACTTACTATAAATTGAGTTCCCGTCTATAACCAGATATATGAATACACTATATACCCCCTATTATTTCTAGATTCAAAAAACTGCAGAGGAAACGTCAGGAGAAGATTGGACAGTACCAACACTCTCGCCAAAGAAAGCCTAAGGATCAAATGGACAGTTGAAAGGAGTAGACCCCACAAAAGGCACATTAGAAAATTTTTCCAGACCAACCTTAAGATCCTTAGTGAAATAAGAGTGAAGCATGAGCTCCTCGATCTATTGGTGGAGGCGCCACTCAGCATCAGATGAGCTCGACCTACCACAACGCCCACAAAAAAAAATATTGTGACTAGATTAGTTCTCTTTTGCTAAAATAATTGCGGTACAAAAAAATTGTGGTATAAATCGTTTGTGTAGTTTCTTTTTTTAATTTATTAAATTCTTTTTAATCCAGTTTTATTCATATCTTTTTATTTAGCCACGTCAAAGTGTTCTATTGGGTTCACTAGTAATTTAAATTGTTAAATAACTTGAAGTGATATACCCCTTTTTTACATTGGTGGCATCAATTTGATCACTTATATATTGACCATGTCTATAACGGTCCCAGAAAGATCCCATACAGGTCTGAAGATACTTTTCAGTGGTCCGATAAATATTTTATACTGGTCCTGGGAAGGAAATTTTGTTCTAACTTAGGACCAATATCGAACATCCTGTGGAATCCTTGATTATTAACAAAATCAGTCCAGAGGACGTCCAAAGTCCTGTATTGTACGTACCCGATACATACGAATATACGAAAACGGACGTCCAGAGTATGTCCTGAGGAGATGTTTATGCTGTTTGGGATAATAGTTTAATTATGGTAAGGGATTTTCAACTGTCATTACTCACTTTATAAACTGTGTTGTCAGACCAAGTAAATGTACCGTTTCCATGCATCAGATACTCATTACAGGATCCTTCATAAATATTACCATTTTTAAAAACAATTCTTTCAACTACTATCGACTCTGTGGCTATATCCTCATCACGGAACATAGAAGATTGCTACAAAATAAAATTATTAAAATATGTGTATGTTTTACACCTCAATTTATAAGTCAAATGAAAAATTGTTCAACAAAAGTTAAAATTAAATCGATTTATTAAGAAAGTTGTTAAAAAACAGAAGATTATCCATATTCAAATGTGGTAAGATATTCAATGAATAATAAAAAACTTGCAATAATTATAATTGGTATTGATAACGAATGAGGCTACATGTTTCGGTCATTTAATGGCCATCATCAGGCCTATAAGACAAAAAGATTACAACGGGGTAAGACCATATAATGTTTTTAGTACTTCGGCCCGAAAAATTCACTTTAACAATAAACACAAGAACTATACGCAACACGAAATTTATGATCATAACGCTATGAAGACATTTTAGTCTTTTAAACAGACGTAATCAGAATGACATTTTTCATTAGCTACTGAAGAAATATTGTGAAGTATAACAAAAGTGACCAGAAAAAAAAGAAGAAATATAACATATCATCTAATTGTGGTGTATGAATAGTTGCGAGGATCTGTTTCTGAAAAACAGTTTTGCTTCTTAGTCGAGATTAAAATTTAAAAAAAATTGATTTTATTATACATTTTTATTGAAATTACATATTTTATGGTCTTTCTTTCTTAACTTTTCCCATCTTTCCTCATTTTTTCCGTTTATTTTTTTTGGTTTTTTTTCCAATTCTTTCTGATTTTTTTCGGTTACATTTTATTTTTTATTGTTTTCGATTTTTTCTAATTTACTCGGGTTTTTTGATCTTTCCCTACATTATCCCTTTTTTCGAATTGTTCCAGATTTTTTTTCGGTTTTATACGGTTTTTTACGACTTTTCACGGTTTTTTACGATTTTTCTGATCTTTTACGATTATTAGGATTATTTACGAAATTTTACGACTTTTTACCAGTTTTTTACGATTATATACACTTCTTTACAATTTTCTACGATTTTTTCCGTTTTTTTAAGATGTATACCTTTTTTTACAATTTTTTTCATTTTTTTTATCTTTCTCAATTTCTAAAATTATTTACGAAATCTTGCGATTTTTTGCCTGTTTTTTACAATTTTTTACGATTTTTTGCATTTTTTTTTTCTCTTTCTCAATTTTTTAAATTATTTACGAAATTTTACAATTTTTTGCCTGTTTTTTACGATTTTTTGACGTTTTTTTACAATTCTTTACGATTTTTTATGGTTTTTTCGATTTTATTTTGCTTTTTTTATTTTTTTCTATTTTTTATAATTTACTCGCGTTTTTCGATCTTTCCCGATATTAACCCCTTTGTTTTTCATTTGATCCAGATTTTTCCAGTTTCTTTTCGGTTTATTGCCGGTTTTAACGATTTTTTACGATTTTTTACGATTTTTTATGACTATTAGTTAGCTTATTTACGAAATTTTACGATTTTTTATCAGTTTTTTTATGATTTTTTATTATTGTTTACCATTTATTACCATTTTTTACGTGTTTTTAAGATCTTTTACAATTTTTTACGATTTTTTCCATTTTTTTTATCTTTTTTAAGTTTTTTACTTTTTTTTTACAATTTTTTACGTTTTATCGTAAACAATCTTAAAAAACCGTAAAAATTAGATACAGTTTTATACAAATTAATTTTATAATCATAATGAAGATATGAAAAAAGTAAAGACCTGTTACAATATTTTCAAAAATTGCGGAAACGAATTTTTTGAAATTTCAACCTCCTCCAGCTCCACCCATGAAGGTCAAATCAAAAAAGTTTTAAGCGAATTAATTTTATAATAATTAGGACATGAAAAAAGTCCTATGATCTTTTTCGATATTTTTAAAAATGGCGGAGAGATAAATTTTTTGAAATTGCAACTCCTCCAGTTTCCACCCCCGTACAGTTAGAATGCCCAAAAACAATAGGGTTCCTATCGTAGATACGAGAAAACGACTAGGGAAGGAATTTTTAAAATCGGACCACCGGTTCTTGAGTTATCGTCTCCACATAAATCCATCCATCCAACGGACATGAAATTTTTTTTCAGCTAATCGTGATGTGGCTCAAAACGTCCAGAAAAGTAATTTTAAGCAAAAAAAAATTCCAAATTTTTTTATGATTTTAATGCTTCCGGTGCGGACCGAAGTAATATAAAAAGATTAGATAGGCAATAGGACAAAAATTAATGATTACTTAAGCAAGTATAACATAACCAATTGTACCATGACAATTGGTATGAAAAAAGAAATTTTTGTAAATACAAAATTGAAAACTTTAAATAAAATATACAATTTTTTTTTTGTTAAATTAGTGAAAAATTCAATCTTAAATTAAAGCCACTCCATAATGGAGGGCTTTAATTTGGATTTGATGTTTTATCAGTTCTTCAGTATGGAGTGGCTTTAATTTAAGATTGAATTTTTCACTAATTTAAACCAAAAAAAAATTTAATTATCCATGAATTTTTTCAATTTTGTATTAACAATTTTTTTTTTGTATACCATTGTCATGGTACAATTGGTTATGTTATACTTGCTTAATATATTTTTTGTAAGTACTCATTAATCTTTGTCCCATTGCTTATCTAATCTTTTTATATGTTGTATTATAGGCCTGATGGATGATGGTCATTGAACAGCCGAAACATGGAGCCTCATTTGTTATCTTTAATAATTATTATTATTGTGGTATGAATTTGAGAGTTTTTAATTATTCAAAGATAATTAATTATACATTTTTCAATTTTTTATTGTAAATTCTAAAAATAATCTTTATTATCAATTTTTAAAAGTACAAGAGAAAGAAGCTTGTAAAAAAATATAAGCAAATAAATATTAACTCTTACAATAGATTGTTTTTCACCCAATTTATGAAATATCATACATTTTGCATATGAACCGCCAGCTAAAAAAAAAAAAATGTTATTACGTATATGCCTGCTTTTAGTACTACCCATTACTGTTATCTTATTAATCCAGCAATTTTTATTCAACTAAAGGTATATATTTATATTAGTTTCATCTTTCACTATTCCAAGAAATTTTTTATTAACTAAGGGTATCTATTTCTATTAGTTACATCATTAAAACTCAGAATTTATTTATATACTAAAAGTATATATTGTAACACGTAGAATATAATTATATCTTAAATGTATCCTAATTTAAAAGATATTTTCTAAATTCAATAACAAATGTTACTCCTTATTTTATTAAAAACTGGGCGATTTCAAATATTCAAATTTCCATCCCTTATTACATAACTTTATCATGTATTTCCGCTTGCCATAACGGACAAGGGATTAAACACGATGAAGCATTCTTTTCGCTTCAGTCGTCGGATTGAGTGGTCCCAGTCCAGATAATTATTTTATTTTGACAAACCCTTCTGTACTAATTAGTAAACTATGCTGACTTATACATGAATATAAGCAACTGCTGGCTCAAAAATTCTGTTAACTATTGGCTCAAGGTTTCCAGGTGTCCAAGTTCTGTTAAGTGCTGGCTCAACATTTTCGTTAACAGCTGGCTCTAGTTCTGTTAACCGTTTGATTCGCATTAAGTTTCTGTTAGCCGTTTGGCTAAACAAGTTTCTGTTAACCGTTTGGTTCATATCAAGTTTCTGTCTACCGTTTGGCTCAAGATTCTGCTTGGATAAAGTTTCTCCTTGGCTCAAGTTTCTGCTTGGCTCAAGTTTCGGCAATTCAATGTGTTCACCAGAAAGTCAGCTTTCAAAAACTTGTTGCACTCCGACAAATCAATAAATTTTAAATAAATCTATATTATGCTTAATCTATCTATAGTTTTTTTATTTAATTTGGCGACAGAGTATATTTGAAAATTCAGTAAATAAATTAATAATCAATTCATTAAAATTAAACTTAAAGTAACTTCATATCATTTTTTTAAGTCAAAAAGTCTCTTTTTGTTTGTTTTTAGGGACTTTAAAATATTCAAAAATAAACTGGCGCCCATAAAAATAACCCTTATTTGAAACATAAACTGTATTAACGCTACCTTAAGATAATATATATTAATTATATAACTTCATAAACCCTACAAAAGATACGAAAAATTTTTAATTTAATTATATCTAAACCCTAAATTTGAACTACTGTCTAAACTATAATTGTATTAGAACAAAAATCTATATTTACCTCTAACCAAAGGTTAATTTAAATTGTATAATTAGACACAAAGAATTAGCTTATCTTGTGATGTATAAGAAAATTTTGGTACTCACTTGTACTAGGTTTTTCTTTAAACGGATCATATGAAGCAACATGTCTCTTTGCACTTGCTATTGAAGGTGTTGGAGGAAAACGTTTTTCTATGGCGCAGGAAGGTGGAAGAAAATCATCATCTTCGTCTTCTACTGCTTCATTATAATATTCAATTGCTATATCACTACTTCTTCCTAATTCCACAGTTTTTGTTGTTTCTTCTTTGCTCTTTAAAATACTTATAATGTAAAGAAATATTTAATCAAAATCTGTATTTTACCTACCCAAATTATATCAGCTATAAGGGCGTTAAAGAAATATGTAAAAATATCGTTTCTAGATCTTAACGTTTCCTCTTCTACAATATGTTCTATTTCAGGTTCTACAGTTAAAGTTAAAATTTCAGACGATGTTCTTTGTTTCGCCTTTTTTTTACCAGAAGTACGTTTCGGCCATATGTTACTATTAGAGGTTGATTTTTTTTTAGTTTGAAAAGAAGACATGTTTTTTTTATTGTTTAATTATCGGATAACAAACTATATTTTTTTATTCATAAATGTAATGACAATATTAGTATGACATCACAAACGAACTGTCGGCCCTTTTGATGTAGCAATGATCAAAATTGGAGTACAGGGCTCCGTTCAGATTTACGTCCAGAGTGCACACCGAACGTCTAATTTCGTTCGGATTTAGAGGGCGTTTTGTCCGAGTGTACATACTTTTGCGTTCATATTTATCGTCCAGACGACAACTTTTCATCCCAGTAAATACTTAGAGAAAATTGATCCGACATGCGCAGTTTGAGCACAAGTAATTTTTTTAAATGAAATGAACGTCTCTTTAACCTCACAAATATCATAAAATTGGCAGTTGCCTTATTAAATAAGTAAATGAAATAAATTAAAATCTGATTAAAATGGATTCAGACTCTACCAAAATTTTATTATCATGTTCAAGATGATGAAAACAATTTAATAAGAAACAAAAATAATTTGGTATTATTACAAAGGTAGGTGAGATTATGTAAACTTGATTTTCATAAGCTGGACGTATTAATCGAAAATTTTCTCTAAATTCCATTGCGGTGAAGTTAGAGATGGTTTGAATGAAATTTTCCACTCTTGATTACTTCTATTTATCCTGTTTCTCATTCTATATATTTGCAATCTCTTACAATTTCTTCTTCACTAGAACTTGATTCCGAAAATAAATAATAGCTTAAATAATCACGCCCCAGTCGGTCATATTTACAAGACAATTCCTATAAGACGTCACAACATCCTGGGTGTAAAACGCACTTTAAATCTGAACGCAGCCCAGAAGATCAACTAATAATTTTCTGTGATTTAAGTAATAGTTGAAGTTTCTGCCGCTCAATACACTGGAAAAATGTTCATAATTCATAAGTCTAGATAGACGAATTTACGAATTTTGAACATTTTCCCCAGTGTATTAAGCAGCAGAAACTTCTACTCAAATTTTGATCATCGCTATATCAGAAACCTTCACTTATTACTTTATCTTCTGTGCTTGTTTTTTTTTTATTTTTTTTTTTCATTTTGTTTAGATGCTCTCTGGTGGTAAGGTATCCCGTGAGGAGCCCTGTGGTAATTCGTAGTTGATTCGTACACCTTGAGAGTAGTTCTTCAATTGCGTTCTTTGACGGTTCTTTTATAAATATTTCCCCGTGTAGAAGTCCGGGTACATTGTCCCAGTACAATTTGTGTTCTTGCTTAATCCATTCTAGCCTCCTCCACTATAACGTATTGTAATGGCGGGAGGTCAAGGAGTGTTTCCACAGCAGCTGTGGGTGTTGTTTTTATTTTCCCCGTTATTCCCAAACAGGCAAGTCTTTGTATCTTGCCTAATTTCTAGATAGCGGTCCGTTGTTTTATCTTTGTCTTATTCTTAAAACTCCCATTCTTTCTCCCCTCAAGATTTTTATATCAATCGCGGGTAAGTCCAGTAGAGGTTCTATCGCTGCTGTTGGTGTTATTTGTATAGCAATCGTTATACTAAAGCAATTAATTCTTCAAAACTTGCTCAACTCAACCATGGCTATTTTGTAGGTTATCTTTGACCACCATATTAAAGATGTTTATAGGTATTGTGTTATCTATTTCCTTAACCTTGTTATAGGACTGGTATCTTTTTCAAAGTAAGTGGATGGGCATATTTTGCTGAAACATAAAATAGTTAGTACAACTTAAGATATTTTATTGAACCTAAGGTTTTGCTTATATATTATATTTAGGGGTCTATTCTGTAACGTTTTAGTTAATTTTATGACCATGCGGTTAAAATTTTAACCCAAATGTCAATTTCAATCAATGATGCCATACAGAATATACCATGGAAGATAACTTTCGATTACTTTTATAACCTAGGGTTAATTTTAACCAAATTTTTACTGAATATACCCCTTAGTGTGTTACGTAGTGAGCTTTTCAGAATGGAAAACTCAGCGAGAGGTGGTAAGATCTTGGTTAGGCGTCGCTGTTTGACGCCCAAATCTCTATGTTTGTCAGAGTGTTGATCCTTAAACCAGCCCATATAAAAATATTTTGCTAACGAGAAACTTTTGCTCCTACCTTAATAATATTTGTGGGTCCTTAAAAATAATCGGAGTCCTAAAATTTGGGGTACTGAAATTGGAGGTCCTGCAATAGGGGAGTTCCCTCAATGTTGCCAACCTAGAAAAAGGTCTAGCAACGAGGAAGGATTATTTTTGGTCAAAATCTACTTCATTATTTTCGCAATGATAAAATATGTGTACAAAATTCTATTGAAATTCTATTGATCTATAATGATTTTAATAAAATCTTATTTCTGATTGGTTGAAATTTCGTTGTCAAATGTCATTCGTCATAGAGTAAGTATAACAGAGCGACATGTTTCATTTTCAGCGACTGACCTACAACCTTGGAGGATTGGTGGAACTAAAGTAAATATGGCGAGTAGTTTAAATATTCTATAATCTAAAAATGAAACATGTCGCTCTGTTATACTTACTCTATGACGAATGACATTTGACATCGAAATTTCAACCAATCAGACATAAGATTTTATTAAAATCATTATACAGGGTGTTATTGAAATACACGTACATATTAAAATGGGGAATAGTATGTAATGACCAAAAACGATTGGCACCAATTTTAACTTCAAATTCTAAAATTTAAATATTGGGGAAGAGTCCCCTTTTCCGACCTACTAGTTTCCATATTTAAAGAAGTAAAATAAATCGAAATTGAACTTACCCATAGAAATTGCACTGTTGCCGTAGCAAAACCAATTAATTCAAAATAAAGTTTATTACAGTAATTGTTCAAAATGCCGTCCATTATTATTTACACACACTTGCAATCGTCTTTCCAAAGAACTTTGAACATTAGAAATTAGTCTTGGATTTTGTCGTAGTTCCTCGGCTACCGCATTAACTTTATTGGTTAATTGTTCAACACTATTAATAGGTTCATTATAAACCAGTTGTTTCATGTGACCCCACAAAAAGAAATCGCATGGATTTAAGTCCGGAGATCTCGGAGGCCACTTAGTAGGTCCATTTCTGCCTATCCACTATTGAGGAAATCTAATGTTCAAAAACTGCCGTACGTTTAAATCAAAGTGAGGAGGAGCGCCATCTAGTAGGTACCACATCTGTTGCCTTAATTGTAACGGTATCTCTTCTAGGAGTACTGGCAAAATATCTTCTAAAAAGTGGAGATATCCTGGCCCATTTAATCTGTTCGGGAGAACATAAGGCCCGATTAAATACTGATCTATTATGCCAGCCCAAACATTTATTGAAAATTTTCTTTGATGCCCAGTTTCCCTAATGGCGTGAGGATTTTCATCACTCCAAATGTGCGTATTGTGCATATTGAACACGCCATCACGAGTGAATGAAGCCTCGTCAGTATACAATAATATTTTTAGAAAATCAGGAATATCAACACATTTTTGAATCATCCATTCACAAAACTCCACTCTCTTTTCTTCATCACCTGGATATAAGGCCTGGACTTTTTGGATGTGATAAGGATGTAAACCTTGTTCTTTAAGTGTCCGCCACACAACAAATGAGGACACTCCAATTTCAAGATCTAGTCTTCTACAACTTAATTGAGGCCGGTTTTCAACAGCTTCCAATATTTCTTCTTCGGCCGCCAATGTTCTTTGTGTTCTTGTTCTCCCTCGATCTGCATTGACACTCTCAAATTTTCCATGGTCTCTTAGATGCTGAACAGTTGAAATAAACGTACGACAGTCCGGAATTCTCCGATTTGGAAACCGTTCGCGATACAGGATTTGTGCTTGCCGAGAATTTTCTCCAGCTGCCCCATAAACCAGCACTATATCGGTTAGTTCAATATTCGTAAATAATGGCATCATAAAAAAATATTTAAAAGTAATCGTAACAACACTTTTTACCAACTTGGAAATGATGCGCTCGTGTTAGCCAGATTCGTAAATCAACTAAAATTTTAATAATCTATAGTTTCAAAAATGTATAGTTTAAAAACAATCATTTATCAAATATTCTAGTTTTTTGATAACGAGGGTAGTAAAAACCAGTCTTCGGAAATAGAAATTAATTCGAAAATCTTGGCAACATGGTTATTTCTTACAAGACTAGTTTTCTTATCATCTGACAAAAACTTGCATATTAATTACTGTTGATGTTTAAAATAGGTAAATAAACCTAATTTATATAGGTCATCCTCAACATATCAGTGAAGTACGTTTGTTTTAGAATTAATTTTCAAAAATTAATAACTCCCTTAATAAGGGGTATTTTTAAAAAATAATATTTTTCTACATTCAGTGGGGATCTGCGCAATACCCAGTTTTAATATGTACGTGTATTTCAATAACACCCTGTATTTCGCTAACGATATATTCTGGAAAGCTCAATAGAATTTTGTACACATATTTTATGATTGCGAAAATAATGAAGTAGATTTTGACCAAAAATAATCCTTCCCCGTTGGTAGACCTTTTTCTAGGTTGACAACAATGAGGGAACTCCCCCATTGGGTCATCTTAAAAATATGCGGGGTCCAAAAATTGGGATTGTGATAAACTGTCATTGCTCTGTTATTTACCAAAGAGGGAATAGAAAGATAAGGAGGCTGTCTAAAGTTCACTCTATCTAAAGCCATGCTTTTTACCAAAAAATTGTAAGGATTCTTTTGTTGCTTTCAAAAGGACTCTTGTGTTCTCTTCAACTGTCCATTTGGTTTGAAGTGTTTCTTAGACGTATGTGTTGCTGGTATAAATGGTCTTACTGGCGTAACGTCCTTGGATATCCTTACTAGATTTAGGGCCATTTACATTCTCTCTTTAGCTGTGCTGTTAATTTTTTCTTAGACTATGATGATTATGTATATTTTTTGTTTATTACTTTCAGTGTGATAGCAGGTACTCCATCAACAGGTTCTAGAGCAGTGGAGATAATACTCTCTCTTGCAGATAGTCGCTGGTGACCTTGGATGCCAGTAATTCTCCCACTAAAAAAGAGTAGAATATTCTTTCTCTTAGCATTCAGTTTCGTCATTTGCAGCAGATGCCTTTTCTTCCCAATCCCCTTGAGATTGCATTTAGAGGTATATTGTTGATACCTAGGAATGTGAAGACCATTTTGTTCCTTAGTGCAGTATCCATTTTCACTATGAGTTTAGTGTAATGCTGTTTCTATAGATTAGTTCTTTCGTCCCATATTGTTTAGTTCTTTCAGGTTCAGTACGATGATTTTCCATAGAAATCATGTTCAAAGACTTATATATATATATATATATATATATGTTTTTGTAACAAGTGGAGATCCGAATAAAATTAGGGCAACCCGAGATCCACCATTAGATAAAATCTTTCCGAAGTATATTTTGCATAAAAACTAATTTTAGTCTATTCTTAGTCCATAATTCAAGAGAGGGGAAAAATTTTATCAATTTAATTTTTAATGATAAAATTTAAATAAACCGAGATCCTCATTAAAAATTCAAGCAAGTTGAGATCCGAAATTGTATATATGATATCTATGATATCTTTAGCTAAGACGAGATCCTGCAATAAATGTAAATCCCCTCGCATAGTTTGCTTTGTTTTTATAATGTCACGTGTGTATGATAGTGACTTTATTTGTTTAGATTAGATAAATATTTGTGAAATGTTATCATGTTCAAAAATTTAGTAAGTTTGGCTTTAGAAGAAAAATCTACATCTTATAACTTATTGTTATAAATATACTTTTAATGATTAAAATACAAAAAAAATACACAGAGAAAAATCTACAACTTATAACTTATTATAAATAGAGTTTTAGTGATTAAAATACAAAAAAATATACAGAAAAATCTACAACTTATAACTTGTTATAAGTAGATTTTTAATGATTAGAATACAAAAAAATTACACAGAAAAATCTACAACTTATATCTTGTTATAAATAATTTTTTTAAATTTTTAAAAAATATTACACAGGTTAAAACACATGATGTTTTTAGTGTTTCGGCCCGAGAACTTCACTTTAACATTAAACACAAGAACTATACGTAACATGAAATATATAGAGATAATGCTATGTTGACATTTTGTTCTTTTAAACAGACGTAATCAGAATGACATTTTTGATGGTTTTCATAGGTGACTTGAAATCTTTTTCTAAACCGGGGTTGTGTTGAAACTACACAAAATCGTTTTGCTTTTTTTAATATTCCAAGAATGGGAGTAACATAAATAATGAATGTACAGATTCCAAAAACAATAGGATTCCTAGCTATCCTAGACATAAGAACAAAATTGAAAGAATTTTTGAAATCGGACTACTGGTTCTTGAGTTATCACCTCCACATGCATTCATCCAGATCGACAGACATGAACATTTTTTTCACTTAATCGTGTTGTAGGTGGCTTAAAACGTCAAGTAAAGTCATTTTAAGCAAAATAACATTTTTAAATTTTTTTTATATGAATTTAATACATCCGACCGCATGGTGGACTAGGTCGGGCCGAAATAAATATGCTAGTGACCTTATTTGAAATAATCAAATCTTAAAATTTAATAGCAATATACAGGTTTGTGAATTCTGAATTTGGAAACTTTGATTTAGTAGATATTTAAGTCATTTTACATTATCTACACTAAATTTATGATTATGTTGAAAAGCATGTTCAGAAACAGATTTCTCTGTTCTACCATATTTAAAATGAGGCATGTGCTCTTTAAACCTAGTTTATATAGATCTTCTACTTTGTCTGTCCAACATACTTTTTGTCACAATCAGAACAATTGATTTCATAGATACCATTTTTTTTTTCAAATGACTTGTTTTATCTTTTGGGTCGTTTAATATATTTTTCAAAACATTGTTTCATTTAAAATCTACTCTCAACCCTGATGGGTTATATGGGTTATATGGAGATTCCACACGAATTGAACAGTATATTTTTTTCTACAACCCACGAAAGAAAAAATTAAAAAATATAAAAAAAAAAAAAAAAGATTACAGACACAGAGTCTAATCCGAGGACCTTTGTATCTCAAACCGAGAACGTTCGCATACTCTGTTATCACGGGCAGGTTATATTCATATTTAACTTTGATTTTTGAGGTAATATTATTATTATTATTGCATCTTTACGGCTAAATGAATATCTGGTGAAGTACCATTTATTAAGTCATCACTGGAATTATTTATTTTTACAAATATTTTTCTGTATTAGATTGAAAAATTCCGACATTTGTTTTGACTCAGGAAAAACGAAAACATCGAGAAAAATGATAAAAAGTGGGGGTAAGAAATTTTTTTCGCCATCACGAAACTAATATCAAGGATTTTGAGCTTCCGTAATAGGTGGTGGATTACTGAATGTAGGATTACTGAATGTAAACTCTGATTGATAGATTTCCACATCTACATTCTGTAGAGTGTGCGTAGAATCGATAATATCCATGTGGGTGTAGAAAAACGAACGTTTCGGTTTTTCTCTAGTTTTGGAGAAAAAAGTGGTGTATGGCGATTAATTAACTTATCTACCAAATGTCTCTCATAACCATTAATAGCAACTTTGGTCAGGTTGGTACTGAGGCCCAAAAGCCTCAGTATTAGTTTCGTGATGACGAAAAAAATTCCTTACCCCACTTTTTATCACTTTTCTCGACTTTTCCGAGTTCCCTGGGTCCGAAAAAAAAACCTCTCCGGACGTCTGGATGTCTGTCCGTCTGTCTGGATGTAAACATGTAACTTTTTTGAATGAAAGCTCCGATCGAGTTTCGTTTTTCACTTTACCAAGTTAGTTTTGTCCAAGGACGAACTCTGTTGAATTTGAGCAGGATCGGACTGGGCCTTCCGGTACCCACCATGCAAATTAAAGTTTTTTGGATAAAATTGATATTTACTACTTAGGATTTGAGAATTATGAAAACAATTTTTAACAAACATTCATTCAGGCAATATCAGATTTGAAATTTTAAATCATCGTTATGATACAGGGTTGGAACTAGGTGAACGTGATTCTAACAATTTCACAAACACAAAAATTGATTTTTACATGATTACAATATGAAATAAAGTAATTAATAAAAAAACATGAAAATAGATTTTTCCTTTGTTTGGTGCAAAATCAAATGAAATAATTAATAAAATAAAATACGAAAATATATTTTTAATTTTTGTACTTACGTTACAACAAGAAATAAAATAATAAAAAAGATAAAAATGATTGTTACAAAATTTGGTTTTGTTTTCTACCATAATTTGATAAGATCCTTAAATAATTTTATTAATAACAAACTACCCTAATTATTTTCTTGAAATGCTTGTCCCACCCTAAATATTTTTTTAATAATCTTGAAAAAAAAAATTAAAATTAAAAACATCATGATTTTTATAAAGCCTGCTAAAAGTTTAAGCCACCTTTAATTACATTATGAATGTGTCGAGTTTCGACATTTTAAATAAATAAAATAAATCCAGGTCGTTAAGAATGGTCAGTTCTACCCTGTTAACGCTTGCCGTTTCAACTGTGCAATGCATTACAAGAGTACATCTTTAAAAATAAGGCCATTTAAATGTAAGACTAAATTAAGTACTACATAAGGATTACAGTCGTTCACTCAAATTCGAACATCTGTCGATAACTAGGACTGTTTCCGCTGTAATAAAATTTGGGTATTTCATTTCTACTATGATTTGCAATGCACAATAATGTTATATTCATTTTGACAAAATTAAAACAAATTTACAAAAGAACTACGACAGCACCGTAATTAAAAATTATTACCACTGATGCTGTTAGTTATTTCAGATAAAACTCCGTAAGAAGGACAAGTGTGATATATCACTGAATTATGAAAGACAGGTATTTAAAAAAAAGAACTTGATGATGGCCATTAAGACACGAAACGTCGTATCAAAGATTTATTAGTCCACTTTTGTAGAAAATTTTAGATATAATAAAACTTTCCTTAACCATTTTTTCATATTTTTTTAAATACAAATTCTAAGCGCAAAAAACCAAATGTCGAATTTTTAGTTTTCTCTGTATAACTCTAGAAGGGCGACAGTCCCTGTAGATTTTTTCGATCCATCTAATGTTATCCAAAATATTTAACATTTTACCCGTTTAATGATCTTCGTATCTGTTACCGTTTAGAATATAGCAATGTTAGCACATGATAAAAGAAATGGCCTGCATAGGTACCAAAGTGCCACTTTAACGCACTTAGGCCTAAATTACTAAATTATTTAATAATCTTTAAACGTCAGTGTTTCGCAACGGTAGAACGCTCGCCTTGTAAGCAAGCTGACCCAGGTTTAAATTGCCGACAGTTTTTTTTAATTTTTCTTTTTTTTTCAGTAATTTTTTATAACGATTAAGTAATAGTTAGTGTTTCTTTTCACATAATTATCGTATGAATTTATTCACTGCGGTCCAAAAGTATGTAATATAAGACTAGTTCCTTGGTAAAATGCCATTTTACCAAAAATAAGTGTTATAAGATAATTATTAAAAAATATTTAATATTAACTTTCATTTTATGTTCCTTAAGAGGCCCACACACCAAGTGACTTTTGTGGATTCCGGTTAGAAAATTACCCAAGGAAAATGTGCTTGTATTCTAATAGATTAAGTGTAAAAATTGCTTTTTTAGAATTTTCCGGTTAATGTTAAGTAATCCTACCCTCTAGTCCATTTTTTTCTGCGCAGAACAGGGTAGAGCGCCACAAAACATAATTATTTGTTTTTGGACGAGAACTCGCCTAATATAGTAACTAAAAATATGCGGTTTCTTTATAATATTTGAAATATTTTTTAAAAATTTTAGTATGTTAAGATCTTGAGGTTCTGATTAAATGTCTCCATGGCCCCTACTCAATCCTAGGACTAATTTTCGAGATACTGATGGTCAAAGTTCAATAATTGAGTATTTAGGTAATTTTGTTTTAATTTCAATTTCTTCAATTTTTAAGAAAACTAATCAGCTTATCTTGAATTTATGGGAAAATTCAGTCAAAAGTTAGATGGTATTTAAAAAAAATCGGCTGTATCACCCCAGAACTTTCCCGGCTCGACCGTAGAGAATATGTTACATGATTATTATTTTAATTACAAAATACTAAGCATAACAATAATTTAGGGAACACATTAAAAACAGCGAGCCGATGGTGAATACGTCTACCCTACAACAGTTGTAGGGAATTTTATGCTTTACAACTTTGCACTGAAACATTTTGCACTAAAGAGCATAATTTACCTCCAATTTTAAAAAAATGGAATATTATAAATGTGTATTTTTCTCGCCATCTTGCGGCGAAACTATGAGGAATTCGATAAAAAGTTAAACATAAAATTTAAAGAAAATTTGATGCTTTACAACTTTGAACCAGAAAATTTTGCACTAGAATGCATTGTTTGTCCTCAAAATCAAGAAAAACTAGAGATAACC
The DNA here is from genome assembly GCA_963243735.1 of Neocrepidodera transversa. Taxonomy (NCBI): domain Eukaryota; kingdom Metazoa; phylum Arthropoda; class Insecta; order Coleoptera; family Chrysomelidae; genus Neocrepidodera; species Neocrepidodera transversa. The sequence goes on from OY725341.1 coordinate 17,380,022, forward strand.
TACATGCACATTTTTTACGCGCCCTCTAGTGGCGCAACTATTAAAAATTCTAGAAAAAGTTTCAGACAAGAGTTGTAGGGAATTTTATGCTATAAAACTTTATACTACAACATTTTGCACTAAAATGTATAGTTTGTCCTTAAAATTTAAAAAAAGTAAAAAATTGTTACATGTGCAATTAATCAATGTCGGTCTTGAGGACCTTCTACTGCACCAATTTAAACCAAATGGTCGCATTCTAGGCACACACTGACCCTTCATACAAAATTTCAGCTTGATTGGTCAAACGGTTCGGCAGTTATCGTGGAAGATTACACACAGACAGACCATGCGCTGGAAATGGCTTCGATCTTCTTGGGGGACCTCAAAATGGATATTTCCATCGATATCTCGATTTTTTTTTTGCTCGTTCACCTTACTTTCCCTTTGATGGGCCCCGAAAAAAAAAATATAAAATTCTAAATGTGTATTTTTCTCGCCATCTAGCGGCGAAACTTTAAGGAATTCGATAAAAAGTTAAATATAGAAGTTAAAGAAAATTTGATGCTTTACAACTTTGAACAAGAAAATTTTGCACTAAAATGCATTGTTTGTCCTCAAAATCAAGAAAAACTAGAGAAAAACTACATGTACATTTTTTACGCGCCCACTAGTGGCGCAATTATTGGAAATCCTGGAAAAAGCTTAAGACAAAACTTGTAGGGAAATTTATGCTCTAAAACTTTGTACTACAACATTTTGCACTAAAGTGTATTATTTGTCCTCAAAATCAACAAAATTAGAGAAAACCTACATGCACATTTTTTACGCGACCTCTAGTGGCGCAACTATTGGAAATTCTGAAAAAAGTTTTAAAGAAAAGTTACAACATTTTGCACTAAAGTGTATTCTTTGTCCTTAAAATTTAAAAAAGGTAAAAAATTGTTACATGTATATTTAATCAATGTCGGTCTTGAGGACCTTCTACTGTATCAATTTAAACCAAAATCTAATGGTCGTATTCTAGGAACACACCGACCCTCCATACCAACTTTCAGCTTGATTGGTGAAACGGTTCGGCAGTTATCGTGGAAGATTACACACAGACACACAGACAGACCATGCGCTGGAAATGGTTTCAATCTTCTTGGGAGACCTCAAAATGGATATTTCCATCGATATCTCGATTTTTTTTTGCTCGTTCACCTTACTTTCCCTTTGATGGGTCCGGGAAAGTAAAATATGATAATTATATACAGGGTTTACCAAAAAGTCAGTGGAGCTACTTAATGTTTAAAATGACTATAATATTGAAAACCATTAAACCTCAGTTTTGAAAAATTCCTAATAATTTTAAAACAAACTGCCAAATTTTCTTGAAAAAATTATATACATTACAAGTCAGTAGTCAAAGAAAAACTGCACTATGTAAAGTTTGAAAAATTACATACGGACCCGAATGTAGGGCTTTCAAATTTTATTGTTTCCAAAATCGCCTAAATTGTGCTGCTTTTGCAATACAGTTGTCATTAAACATTTTTATTTATTAGTATATTTTTATGAAAGTTTAATTGAGTATAGTACTAGTAATTTCTGATTTCCTAACATATATATTCAATTTTGATTGTTAAATGGAACACCCTGTATAATTCGATACATTTGGATACTACGGATCAAAATACATGCAATCCACTAGCCAAATATCAATTTGGCAGAACATTCATTTTTTAAAAATAAAATATTTTTCTCAGTGTTTGCTAAAATTTTACAATATCAATTAAAGCTGAAAGATAACTTCATAAAAAATGTTATTTCCTTTAAAAACCAGTTTTTGTCCGATTTATTATAATTTTATTAGAACAGCAACCGTTTTTAACCAAACTCATTTTTTTTAATGTAACCCCTTGAAGCCCATTTCAATACGAATAAAATGATATGCTTACTCTTATGCATTTTAGCAAAGTACACTGAGAAAAAATATTTTTCTCAAAAAATGAAATGTCTGTCAAATTGCCATTTGGCCAATGGATTGCATGTATTTTGATCTGTAAAATCGAAATTTAACAAAATTCCACTTAAAAATCAAAATTGTTGTCCATTTCCGGCAAAACCGGAAGTCGGCCCTCTTGAATATATACATCAGAAAATCAGAAATTACTATTACTATATTCAGTTAAACTTTAATAAAAATCGGTTAATAAATAAAAAGTTTAATGGGTTGATCCACATATCCCTGTTTCAATAGCTCGCAGTTACCTAAAATTTGAAACACCCTGTAGACATATAAAAACAATGTTTCTCGGACACCATATTTTACATCAATTTATAAAAGTAAATTCGTTACTATTTTAGCTGCAAATCTGTTACAACTGTATTGCTAAAGCAACATTTGAGGCGATTTTGAAAAAAATCAGATTTGAAAGCCCTACATTCGGGTCTGTATGTAATTTTTCATACTCTACATAGTGCAATTTTTCTTTGACTACTGACCTGTAAAGTATATAATTTTTTCAAGGAAATCTGGCCGTTTGTTTTAAAGTTATTAGAAATTTAACAAAACTGAGGTTTAATGGTTTTCAATATTATAGTCATTTTAAAAATAAAGTAGCTCCACTGACTTTTTGGTAAACTGTGTATGTATAATTGTCATATTTTTTAAAAGACCAATCATTTGACTAAATTTTCCCATAAACAAGTTTAAGATAAACTGATTAGTTTTCTTAAAAATTGAAGAAATTGAAATTAAAACAAAATTACCTAAATACTCAATTATTGAACTTTGACCATCAATATTTGAAAACTGGTTATAGGATTGAGTTGGGCCCATAGAGACATTTAATCAAAACGTCAAGATCTACAAGATACTAAAATTTTTAAAAAATTGGCCGAAAGCAATTTTCCATAAGAGAAGTGAGGGGTCCTTTAGCTATAGAAAAAAGTTGACAGTCGTATCATTTTTACTAAAAATAATTTAAAAGAATTTCCACAGACGTGCCCTAAATAATTAACTACAGAATCTATTGGTAAAAACCGCAGCTTTCTATCTTTAATATTAACTAAGCAAGCGCCCGCCCAAAAACGATTTCAGACAAGATATGGAACATATGGTATTGGCGCTATTTGAACTTGAAATATATTATTTATAATCATTTTATAAAACATTTAAACAAACATCACTTTTATCAAAGTTATGTCATTGCCATTCCTAAATATAGAGGATCTCAGGTTGTATGTAAAACGTGAATCACATATACGTTCATATTGCAGCGCCCTCATTAGGAGAAATCACTGATGCCTGAACTATTAGTGTATAAAAATTGATAAAAATGGAAAAATTGAGATCCGACCTAAAATTCAAATACGGACTGCCCCCACCCTCATTTATGAAATAAACATGAAATACACATAGAAACAAGGCGAGATCCGATTTGGATCTCGTCTTGTAAAAATGGATCTCCACTTGTATACTAAATATCACCAAATGATCTCATCTTGTATCGAAAATATATCTATATATATATATATATATATATATATATATATATATATATATATATATATATATATATATATATATATATATATATATATATATATATATATATATATATATATATATATATATATATATATATATATATATATATATATATATATATAGATATATTTTCGATACAAGATGAGATCATTTGGTGATATTTAGTACACAAGTGGAGATCCATTTTTACAAGACGAGATCCAAATCGGATCTCACCTTGTTTCTATGTGTATTTCATGTTTATTTGATAAATATGGGTGGGGGCAGTCCGTATTTGAATTTTAGGTCGGATCTCAATTTTTCCATTTTTATCAATTTTTATACACTAATAGTTCAGGCATCAGTGATTTCTCCTAATGAGGGCGCTGCAATATGAACGTATATGTGATTCACGTTTTACATACAACCTGAGATCCTCTATATTTAGGAATGGCAATGACATAACTTTGATAAAAGTGATGTTTGTTTAAATGTTTTGTAAAATGATTATAAATAATATATTTCAAGTTCAAATAGCGCCAATACCATATGTTATCTTGTCAGAAATCGTTTTTGGGCGGGCGCTTAGTTAATTAATATTAAAGATAGAA